>CAUYON010193232.1:0-91636 GCA_963573935.1 Arctocebus calabarensis
TGGTGTGTGCCACACCTTTTGGGGGCAAAACACGATTGTAAGAGGGTCTTTTCCTAACAAATGCAACCAGTGTAACATGGTTTCTTGTACCCTCAATGAATCCCCAACAATAAAAAAATAAATAAATAAAATAAAATAAAAATAAAAAATAAATAAAAAAACACTACTCTAACCCACTTGTGAGTTGTTCTTAAAAAGGGACTCTGTCTTGTTATTTCTGCATGTCCAGCATCTACCCCAGTTCTGGCACAAAGCATATCCTCAGTAAATGCTGAATAAAGAAAGAAAGAATGAACACATACACAAATAAACCTTGTGAATCAGAAGGTCCTTACAGATTCTGAATTCTTTTCAGGAAGGTGGTAGGCAGGAAAGGAGAAAGAAAGGAAAAAGGGACTGGTATGTATTAAACAATTACAATTACAATATGTTGACCACAAGGTTAGACTCTTCACATACACTTTTGCATTTAATTTTGACAGCGTCAAAAAGGGCCTGAGAGAAACGAGAGGATAAGGTTCCCTTCCGTCTGAAAGGGCTGTTTCCCATCCTAAGAACGCAGAAAAAGAAAGTTTTATTCTACAAAGAGAGAAATCCTTTTTGGGGGGCGGGGTGGTACAGAGGAGTCACCCCCATGTTGGCAACAATGAAGTCTAACGGCTAAAGAAGTATGTGGATGAGGATCCAGAGAGAAGCACTCAGGGGACCAGGTGTTGGGAAAACATTGGCAATAAGCCAGTGACACTTTCTGGGTTTGTTCTCCCATCAGCAAAATGAGGGCAATAGCCTATATCGTCTCTAAGTTCATTCGCATTACCAGGACTCCCTTTGTAGAGAATGTTCCCTATTAAATCCATCTTGTATTTTTGTTTGGAAAGAATGAAAGACGAATGAACAAATGCACAAATGAAGAACTGAATCATCCAGTGAAGCCTCTGAACATCCTCTTACCCCACCTTGCTGCTATTCCACACCCCGTGTGTGACTCTGCGTTTCTACCTCCAGCCTCCACAAGGTGCACCATTACAACTCCTGGGTGCCAAGGGGACCTGCTTCCCACTTAAGATCCCTATCAGATTCAAAAGGACAGGCTACTGCCCTCTCACTCACTACCTGTCAGACTGCACTGCCTGGGTGAGTCAGATGATTCTTCCAGGTAGGAAGGTTTCCTTTTAAAACTGAGCACTTCCTGACTAGTTAGCATTGCTGGTCTTCTTTTGTCATGAACAATCCAGGGCTTAAGCTGGACAAAGGCCCTTGAGCTGGGTCCCGGGCGAAGTAGGCAAGTGAAAATACCCAAGGATAGGCTTCCAAAAGCAACATTCAAGCCAAGCTCAGGGTATAGCACAGAGAAGCCTAGGCCCTACATCAGCCCCTGGCCAGGATGTGTTCTGTAGAGGGCATGGGGAAACGGAGAGTCAGGCCAAGGTTTCTTGCTCACTTTCTAGCTATCTTCTGCCTTGTTTCTTAGTGGTGTTTACAGATCAGGAGCTGTTACAGCACGGGGTTATTTCTCAAGGCTCACCAACAGAGTTCTACCTTCAAATGGTAGCCCTTCCCCCAGAAATGGTTACCCTGCATTTTAATTACATTTACCTCCATCACTACCCTCTTTCAACCTTCCAAAGTCTCAGTCATCTTTGTATTTCCCCAAGTTCCTAGGTTTGGAACACATTCAGTGAATGTTAGCTGACAGATTGATTGAACAAATGAACAAACATATATGTGGGTTATTATGAAAGTTTTGAGATACACAATCAAGAAATGTAAAATCTGCATAGAAGGAAACAAATGAAGCCCTCCCAGCAACACTAAGAAGCCGACAAGTTGAAACTTGCACAGGTGAATCAGGACACTACCAACTGTTGTTTCTCATGGTGACCAACATATAACCCTTTCATCTTCTATAAGATCATGAGATGCAGAGAAGTTAACCTATCCCAGGTCATACAGCCAATTACTAGGATAGCCCAAATTGAATCCTTAGCTCTTCCACTAAATGATTTTGGAAATGGAGCTAATAGCAATGAAGCATCAATGGCAGGCACTGCGCTGTGCAGCACAAGGCTGAGAGGGGGAGATCACCGTCCCCATTTTATAGATGAGAACACCATGCCATGGAGAGGTGGTTCTCTGCCTAGATGGCTCCTCGCTCTTCCTACCCACTCACTTCTGCCTGGACAGCAAAACTTCCTCGTTTGGTCTTTAGCATAGAAGTTGTTTCCTTTAGGAAATCTTTCTTTCCTAATTCTCCAGAATTTGGTAGGTGTTCCTCCTATGCTATCCCAAATTCCTCTCTGCTTTGTCCCTATGGTGACATTTATGTACTGTGCTGTCATTGATTGTTGCAGTACCCATCTCTCTCACAAAATTGAGCTTTTCAAGGCAAGAGAGTAAGGGCTGTATCATGAGTATACAGAACTCTCATCACTAGGCAAAATGCTTGGCACGGTATTTGTGCACAAAGAAAAGGTCCAAGAAAGGAAGGAGGAAAAAGAAAAAAAGGGGAAAGAAGGTTTCCAAAGCTAAAGAGCTGGGAAGTAGGGAAGCTGGGATTTGAATCCTGGCCTATTTCCAAAGACTATATTCTTTCCACGAAAAAAAAATATGACTTCCTCTTAAGGGTAGAAACCCTTCTACTTAGAACTTGGCACATTACCATTCTCCAATTAACATGTGTTAACCGGTAGACTATAAGCTTTTAGGGACAGTGAGTATAATTTTCCAGGATCCCCCCAGCCCGGGGGACACAGGGTGGGTGTTCCATGCATATTTGTGACTTGAACTGATGCATGTTCAGTCCATTCCACTGTGATGATAACAGTGACTCAGATCAGGGAAAATCTAGCCACTGGCCCTTACAATAACATTCTAGGCCTCTGGGATAGATGAATCTGGAAAGATCAAAACACTGAAACTATGGTGGGGTCAATGTTACCTAATTGTTTTAGGACAAAAGGAGGCACATAATGATATAAATTGCAGACGTCTTATCTTATTGCCCAGAGGCTTAGGAGTGGTTTCAGAAGTTGAAACTCAGTTCAAGGTCATGCAAAACAGGTAGTTTCCATGAGAGGTGAAATGATAGTGTCAAGAGTTTTTGTTGGTAGTGTGCTTCTTCCTCTCCTCCAAAAAGTTTACAAAAGCATTCAGAACACAATGAAAATAAAAATTATTCATTTTAAGACTGTGAAATGTTTTTTCTCTTTGAAAATTCAGTTCTCTCCCTATTCCCCTACCCCCACTCTAAGACCTATACAGTTTTCATAAATTTTTAAGTTTATGGGTTTTTTTTTCTGAGATTTCATTTTAATAACTTTAATAACTTCTAAAGTTAAAAACCATATGTGATCTTTAATGTCGCTGTGAACCTCTATAGGCTATGATTTGGGACAGTGGTCAAGGCAATGGCAGAGAATGGCAGAATTGTGGGGCGGGAAATCCCGCCCATGAGTCAGGTGACTTGGTTTGAGACAGAGCCCTCCCTCTGCCTCCCCACGTGACTCTAGGGAAGTCCCAACCTAGTTTCTTTCTCTGTGACAAGGGCATGAAAAAGACACTCTGATGACTGCTTGGGCCATTTAAAGATCTAATGAGACACTACCTTTGGGACATACTTTAAGAAGCAAAGACATATAAATATAAGGCAGAGTAAGAGCACGTTTATCTAAATAAATCAAAGAGGGATAAAGCTTTACATGTCAACATATTATCTAGAGTACAAAATTATATTTGATTTAAACTTCGGGGGATTGAAACTGTGTTTCTAGATTAGATTACTCCCTTTTTCAAGCAATACATACTGCCCCGGATTTTTAATTATTGTCCTTGGGGGGCTATGGAGACCATGAACTTAAGTTATACTGATTTTCCCAATATTTACTGGCCTCTGTCTTTTACAATGCTGGATTCTTATGTTCTAGAAGAGTTCCTCCTTCTTTTCTTCTTTAGCAAGCAGTCATTTCTCCCCGCTGTTGGGGCTGCTGCCTTTGAGATTTCCCCTATTCCTGCTTCTAAACCACAGCAAACCTGGTTAGTTCACACAAGAGCTTAATAAGTTCTTCCGTGAGCAAACCAAAGGAGTTTTACACACCTTTAAATTCATCTTTCTATGGTCATGTGCCTCCCTGCTCAAAAGTTTTATAATGCTTCCCATTCCTCCCAAACAAGTCTGGATACCCCAAGCTGGTACAGTTTTCCAGTATCTGTCCTCAGAACACCTGGGCAATGTTCCTTCTTAGTATGCTGCAGGCATTTCCCATACCCCTAAGTCCCATCCTTGGCCTGCTCTTGCACCTTCAAACACTGTGCAGTCATCAAGGCCAGGTCAAGGCCCACCTCCTCCCTGAAAGTCTCCCCATACCCTTGATGACAAATAACTTTTCTCCTCTCTGAACTCTCAGCATCCCCCTGGGGCTTCTAGCTTGAAGTAATGCTTGTTTTTAGGGTCACGTCGAGGTCTCTTTACTATCCTGAAACTTCCTTGGAGAGGTTCCCAACAATCCCTGGTACCACCTTTTGCTGAATGAAGATATAAATGAGTGGCGACAAAGATTTTGTCAGCTCTTGTTCTCTGAGCCATATTCCCCACTGTTCTGCAGCTGAGGCTGCCGCACACATACATAAGCTCCTAGCACATTCAATGTGAAAGGGGGTGACTCTTCCTCCAAGTGACTGCTGAGCCAAGTGTCTGTCCTTCACTAGCCTCAGGGGTACTCAGCCTGCCTCTCCACCTTTCCCTCCTGGAGGAGGGGCTGCACGGAGTGTTCCACCCACGTGGAGTGGCAGGTGGCCTGCTGGGCACTCACCGCTGCCAAGCCGCAGGAGCAGCACGTCCTGGAGTCTGCGGTTGAGGTCGCGAAGCTCCTTCATTTCGGACACAAGTGCCCCATACTCCTTGAGCTTCTTGGCCTGTTGTACCAGCTGCCTCCGAGTCCGCTCCAGCTCCTGCTGGAGATGGCGCATCTCTTCCTGCTGCTGCTGGTAGTTACGCAGCAGTTCCTCATACAGAGCCCGGGGCACAACGGCATCCTCCAGACTGTCCATGTCCTCTGTGCCCGGTGAGGCCTCCACAAAGACCTCTTCTGGACACGTGCCGGGGCCCAGGCTCAGGCCATTCTGCTTCTCTAGCCGGGCCACCACTGCCTCGATGCTCTTGTGTGCCACCTCACTCGGCTTCCGCCCCTCAGGTCTCTGTGTAGGACAACGAGAATCAGTTCAGGCAAGGGCAGCTGGGACTTTCTTGGACTGCAGCTCAATATTTCCCCAGACAATCCTAAAATCACAGAACCACAGAACATCAGTGCTTGGAGAAACTCGTGCAAAGACTTAGTCATAGACCTTCATTTTACAAACAGAGAAACCAGGGTCTTGAGTGGGGAAGGGGTTCGCCCAAAGTCACAGCTGGCCATGAGCAGGTGGCAGAACCAGGACTCTGGTTTCCCAGGCCAGTGCTATTTCTGTTCCTCTACTCTGCCTCTTAGATATATATACCGTGACCACCCTTCCAAACTCTCCCCTAGCCTACCCACACGGCCCAGGCAGTGACTTGCTCGTGGGGGTGTTCGATATGTATTTATGGAGAATCGGGGAGAAATCAGGCTAGGCCAAACCACCCAAGTGAAATCACACGAAATCTTGTCAACAACAAAAACAAAAAGAATAAACAACAACAAAAATGCATTCCATCATGTAATTCTTTTTGTCAAGAATGCTCTAGTTCAGAAGGATGTTAAAAACTTGAATTCACTCTTATCTAGGGCAGGGACAATTCCTCCCTGCCTACTCAGAACTGGTACTCAGCAGGGGCCTAATAAACATTTACTCAACTGAGAAGTTCAAAGAATGTCACCACTGAAAGGGACTTTCAGTTTAACTTCCTCTTTTTATAGGTGTGGAAACTAAGGCCCAGATTCCACTCAGGGACACACAGGTAAGTTATAGACAGAGCCAGAACCAGAATTTGGGACCCAACTTCCAACACAAGGCTCTTTCTCCTACATCTGCCGGCCTTTCCCTCAGAAGACAGTGGATACAGAGAGGAAAGTTCATTTAGAAAAGAATTATCCAGGATGTCCAACAGAATTCTTAACCCAGGGGAGGATGGTTAGGAGCTCTCCTGGCTGGACGCACTTGTGGGAGGTGCAGAAAAATAAGGGCAGAAGATTCCAGACACCGCTCATGAAATTTCAGGAAACTTAAGAACAAAACCAAACCATGACTCTGAGATTGAGCTACATGTGGCAAGATCCTATGTCTTATCTGCTGGGATAAGGTGCTGCTAGTGTAGATGACTTTATCAGCTAAAATTGGTCACTTTAGACATCTGTCTGCATTACCATAGTGTGAGACCCCTGGAGGCAGGACCACCTCTGGCTAATCTCCATGACCCCAGCAGGGGCAGGCACAGTGCCAGGCCCAGAGCAGGAGTGCAATGAATACCATGAACTGAACACAACTGCATTTTTTGGACTATGCCTTGGGAATGTCCGTGGCCCTGTGTCCAAAATCAGACCTGGGTCAATGCAGAAGGAGGTATCCTTCCTTCTCTTCCCACTCCCTTCTTCTGGAATACCTATTACATAAAAAATAGCTAGCTTGCTGAACAAGATTTTTAGCAGGTTTACAAAGTGAAGCTGGAGGAGATTAAATGGGGCACACAGCAAGGATGCAACTTTATGAAAAACTTTTGTCCAACGCAGGGTCCCGTACATCCCCTCTGTGAATCTTGCTTGTTTTCCAGTGAGTTCATTCTTAGCTGTCTGGGCAATGTGATAGTGACTGCCTCTAAGCTTTTGATGGAGAAGAGCTGCTTAACATTCCTGGAGCTCAGCAATGACCTCTCCAGATCTGTGGGCCAGGGAGAAACGCATGGTTCCAAATCTCCAACAGTAATGACACTGCAGAGACTGTGCGAACAGGACAAGGCTGGGAGGCACAGCATGATTCTGGGCTGCCTAGAAAGTTGGCCAGCAAGGCAAATGCACACTAGTTATCCCAAGCTTCCTCTATCTCAGAAAAAAATCATGGCTGTGACACTCAGGGACACTGGTATGGGGAGAGGGCTCCAGACTGAAATTCTTTAGTTATGAGCAATCTGAAAATTTTCTCACATACTTCCAAAACCAGAAAAGATTGTGTTACCTTGATATGTCTAAGCTGTAAATCTTCTTCCCCATAATCTTTAACATCCCCATCTTCTTCTACGTGATTAAGAGAAAGTTTGGGGATTTTTATTTTCTTCTGCATCACACTGTTTTCAAGGTCAGATTTGTCTTCTAAAATGCATGTCAAGAGAACAAGGTTCATTATGAGTCAAAATGAGTCATTATGAGTTCAAAATGCCCCAAACCTCAAATGCTAGAAAATAATTGAGGCCAGACCAGCTAAAAAAGAAAAGCAAACAAACCAAGGCCTGTTTCTTTTTGCATGCAGGGATCCTAAAAGCAGCAGTCTGCACTAAGTTGATCAAACTCTAGGATCATGGGTGTTTGCTAAAAGCACTACCATAGGAAGTGTTGAAGTAGCATTGAATGAATTTGCTTAGGGGTTCTCTAAGTATATCCTTGAGAGAGGCCTTTTATGAAATTCTAGAATCTTGGAACTGGAATAGCCCTTAGATCGCTACCTGGTCTAAACGGGCATTTGAATGGATCCCTCAACAACTGAGATCTTTCTAAGCCAAGTGTCTTCCCAGGAGAATGTGGTGGGTTTCTGCCAACTCAGGTCCAATAGGCATGAAAAGGATAACAGCTCTTATGGCAGGAAGGCCTAAGCTGGAAGGACACACAAGGCAGGCTGAGGTCAGCCAGATACAGGAAGAATAATAAGTAACATTTATAACCTTTTTTACTGATGCCAAATCACAGAATGACAGAGTTTAAGGAACTCAGTGAGAATGTGGCCCAACTCTCTCATTTTACAGATGAGGAAACTCAAACCCAGAGACTGGAAGAGGCAGGCACACCATCTGAGTCTCAGAAAGACCCAGGAGTTGCAAACAGGCCTCCAGCACCTTTCCGGTGCTTATGTGTGATCATAACACATAGTGAGGTATACCACAAACTGCAAAGTACTACATAAATAAAAGAGATGTTATTTTTCCTTACTTTCTCATTCTTTAAGCTCAACCACAGGTTATCTAAGAGAGGTTTTTTTTGTTTTGTTTTCCTGTGCACGTTTCAAACTGTACTTTCCATATCTGTCTCTCACTAGTGATGCCAAAAGCAAAGTTCAAATAGGCAAGCTCTGGACGTAGAAAGGTGAACTTCCTCTGAACTTGGCCCCTTGTGATAAAATACTTTTTGTAGTAGGCTTGAACTGAGACTATAGAAATTACTGTTTCTTATATCCTTCAAAGATTCCCACGGCTACATCCTAAACGTTTTTTCTAGCATGCTGTCCAATCCTGGATACAGCACACAGACAGGTAGCTGGTTATAACTAGTTTCCAAAGGTCTTTATGTTGAGTGTGAGTGTGTATGTGTGTGTTAAATGTGCTCTTGTGCTTCTCCCAGGCTATGCTTCCCTCCTCACAACTTGTTAGTAAACCTGAAAAGGCTGCTTATTAGCACATATCTATTCAGAATGTATCCAGCTACTAAATCTTCCCTAACAGCCTCAGGAAGAGAGACTCAGCTGGTCAAAGATGGGACTTCAGTATCAGACCTGAGTGAAAACTTCAGCTTTTCTGTGTCAAGGTGAGAAGATGTAGACAAGGCCTTAGGTCTGTCCTCCAGAACAGGAGTTACAGGGGATGTTGGGTTGTGGGGATGAAAGGAATAATTCGTACAACTCACCAAACCATGCCTGCTACATGCTGGCCACTCAATGAATGGTATATTATAATTAATATTACCAATATGCTCTGAGTCATTTTAGGTAAAAAAAAATATTTAATTTAAAAAACAAAGAAATGAGGCTCGGCACCTGTGGCTCAACGGGCTAAGGTGCTAGCCACGTACACCTGAGCTGGCAGGTTCGAATCCAGCCTGGGCCCACCAAACAACAATGATGGCTGCAACCAAAAAATGGCCGGGCATTGTGGCGGGTGCCTGTAATCCCAGCTACTCGGGAGGCCGGGGCAAGAGACTCACTTGAGCCCAGGAATTGGAGGTTGCTATAAGCTGTGATGCCACAGCACTCTATCCAGGGTGACAACTTGAGGCTTTGTCTCAAAAAAATAAATAAATAAATAAAAATAAAAAAATAAAAAACAAAGAAATTATGTGAGTAGATTATGTAAAGGAACTTCCTAGGAAAAAAAGAGGTGGTCCTATGAACAACTCCCTAATAATGAAAATAGCCTTTCCCACAGAGCGGAGGAGCAATCTTTGGGTTCTATTTTCACAAGAATGGTCTGTTCTTGTTCTCTTTGTGCCTATAAAATACATCTACTGACTTAGGCATGAACAGCAGCAAGGACTTTGGTTTTTCTAAAACGGCAACAGCTTCCCTCCTACAAATCATTGACTCTTTCTAACCCACAAAGCTGCTAGAATGTAAAATCAAAATAAAGTGAAATGAGGTGTGTGTATACATGTGGAAAAAAAGGGGGAGAGAGAGAGGGAAAAAGAAGAGTACAAGGGGGTGATATTAAGACATCCGAATGTGTTAGGTCAAAGCTTCTAGGCTAGTCTTCAGGTTGACAAGTTCAAGGGCAAAGATTTCAGATATCGCCACCAAAACATACATGACTAGCTATTCTTTGCCTCTTTGAGCTGAAATGTTGTGTATAGCTCAGGATCATCTTGGTGTGGAAAGAAGTTTTCTGACACACAAAACTAGGTAACATTTGAATAGAAAATGATCCTTAGATCATTTTAACCCTTTCAGATTGTAGATAAGAAAAAATAAGACTTTAAATGCTGATGTTTGCATATCCACTTATATAACAACCAGGCCCAGCAATAAAAGAGGGGCAAGACAGATAGGGTCTCCATCCTGGAGAGCTCAATGTTGTGCAAGGTCAGAGAAATTAGTGTCATAATATCAACATAGGAAAACTCAGACCACATGATCCAGGTCCAGAGCTTTTCCTCCTCTTCTGCCTAACATTACTGAGAATTTACTCTGTAGGATGGAGGCTGGGCCTGGGGACACAGATATGAATCAATACTCTTGTTGGGTACACAAGATAAAAACCCACGGAAAGATAACTCAGGATCTCAAATGCCGAAGTATGAACAAGGGAGAAGTAACTGGGATAGGATTTCAGGAGCAAGGGGGATCACTTCAATCAGTATAACCACGGAAGGCTTTTGAGAGAGGAGGTAGCATTTGAACCAGACTCCTTACTTTCTGGGTGAATAATTTATATTACTTCTCTAAGCCCATTTCCATATCTGTGACTTGAAGTAAATAATTTGTGATTACATTGCCAGAATGCTATGAAAATGATGAATTGTGTATATGAAGAACTTGGCAGAGTGAATGGCTCTTTGACAGCTGGTACTCATAAAAGGGTAGTCATTGAAGGGTGGTGGGAATCTAGACATGCCACAGGGGGAAACATAGAAGCCAAGAAGGGAAGGTTGCAAAAATATTTAGTCTGCAGTCATCTAAGATGGTTCGGTTATAGGAAAATAAGGTGGGATTAGAGAACAAATGGTCTTGAATGCTAACTTAAGAAGAGCGAGCTTCCAGTGTTCAGGTGTGAAAGAACTAGAATTCAGACAACCTGGAGTCCAAGTGCAGTTCTGCCACTACGTAAGTGTGAGAAATCAGCCAAGTTGCTATCTCAATGACAGTGTCATTTTTCTTTACCTATAGAAATGGATACATGCTCTTAAACAGACCAATATCCACACTGAGATTATAGAAACAATAAAAAAAACTTCCAACAGAAAAAAGCCATATGGCTTCACACCACAATTCTGTCAAAACCTCAAAGAAGAGTCTGTACCTATACTGCAGAAACTATTCCAAAATATTGACAAGGAATGAAACCTTCCACAACACGTTCTATGAAGCAAACATCACCCTGATAACAAAACCAGGAAAGGACCCAACTAAAAAGAGAACTACAGACTAATTTCACTAATGAATATTGATGCAAAAATATTCAATAAAATCCTAGGTAATAGGTTGCACCTACATATAAAAAATGTTATACACCATGATCAAATAGGCTTCATCCAAGGGATGCAAGGCTAATTTAACATTCTCAAATTCACACATGTAATTAACCATATCAATAGAAGATCCTTTCAATAAATGCAGAAAAAGCATTTGATAAAATTAAGCATCCTTTTCTAACAAGAACATTTAAGAATATAGGCACAGGTGGCACATTTCTTAAACTGATTGAAGCCATCTATGACAAACCTACAGCTAATATCATACTGAATGGAGTAAAAATGAAAGCTTTTCTATAAAGAACTGGAACAAGACAAGAATATCCTCTATTGCCACTACTGTTCAACATAGTTCTGGGAGGTTCTAGCCAATGCAACCAGGAAAAAGGCTATAAAAGCATCATCCAACAGGGGCAGAGGAGGTCAAACTCTTGCCCTTTGCTGATGATGATATGATCTTAGAGAACCCCAGAAACTCAAACACAATACTCCTGAAAGTGATCAAGAAATACAGTAACATCTTAGGGTATAAAAGCAACATTTACAAATAAGTAGTCTTGGCATATGTCAATAACAGCCAAGTTGAGAAGCTAATCAAAGACACAATTCCCCTCAAAGTAGCTTCAAAGAAAATGAAATATCTAAGGAATATACCTAATGAAAGAGGTGAAGGACTTCTAAAAAGAGAATAATGAAACTTTAAGAAAAGAAGAAGCAAAAGACTTCAACAAATGGAAGAACATACCATGCTCTTGGCTAGGAAGAATCAACATCATTAAAATGTGTATACTACCCAAAACAATCTATAGATTCAATGTAATCCCTATAAAAATACCAACGTTCTACTTTGAAGAACTAGAAAAAAATTGTTCTTTGTTTTGTATAGAACCAGAAAAAAACCTGTATAGCCAAGGCAATTTTTAGTGATAAAAACAAAGCCAGAGGCATCACTCTACCAGACTTTAGGTTAGATTGCAAGTCCACAGTGATCAAAACAGCGTGGTATTGGCACAAAAATAGAGCCATAGATATTCTACAGGGTATAGAATAGAAAACCAAGAGACGAAACCAGTGTCTTATAGCTATCTGATCTTTGATAAACCAAAGCATACAGTGGGAAGAAGAGCTCCTATTCAACAAATAGTGCTGGGAGAACTGGATAACCGTAAGTAAAAGACTGAAACTGGACCCACATGTTTTACCACTTACAGAAATTGATTCGAGATGGATAAAAGATTTAAAACTAAGGCATGAAACAATAAAAATCCTTGAAGAAAGTGTGGGAAAAACTCTTGAAGATGTTGGCCTGAGGAAAGATTTGTGGCAATTGCAACAACAACAAAAAAATAAACAAGTGGGACTTAATTAAACTGAAAAGCTTCTGCACTGCTAAGGACATAACAATCAAAGCAAACAGACAAACACTTCTTTGCAGAGTGTGAAAAGATATTTTCATGTTATGAATCAGACAAAGGTTTGATAACTAAGATCTATAGAGAACTCAATCATAAGAAAAGAGCAACCAATTTCATCTATCACGTGAACAAACATTCTGTGAGGGAGACAGACTAATGGCTAACAAACATGAAAAAATGCTCACTATCCCTAATCATCAGAGAAATGCGAATCAAAACCACCCTGTGATATCACCTAAATCCAGTAAGTTAGCCCACGTCACAAAGTCCCAGAGATGCAGATACTGGCATGGATGAGGAGAGAGTGGAACACTTTTACCTTGTTGGTGGGACTGCAAAGTAATAGCCTCTTTGGAAAGAAGAAACGAGAATCCTTAAATTAAACCACCCATTTCACCCCACAATCCTACTACGAGGCATCTACCCAGAAGAAAAAGTCATTTTTATCATAAAGACATTTGCACTAGGTTGTTTACTGAAGCTCAATTTATATTCGCTAAGATGTGGAAACAACCTAAATGCCCATAACTCAGGAATGGATTAACAAACTGTAGTGTATATATACCATGGAATACTATTCAGTCATAAAAAGACGGGGACTTATATCTTTTGTATTAACCTGGATGGAGTTGAAACACATTGTTCTTAGTAAAGTATCACAAGAATGGAAAAGCAAATATCCAATGTACTCAATATGGATATGAAGCCAGTAAATGATCTTATTCATGCCTACATAGGAGAAAAACTCAATTCAAGTAATAACCATCACCATGCAAAACAGAAAGAGGTTGTAGCCAGGCCTCAGGGCTTGAATGAGTTCTTTTGAAAGTTAGGCTGAGCAGTCCAGGAAGCTCTGAAGAGAAGGAGTGAGTTCAGGAAAGGGACTGAAGCAGATAGTGCCTTGAATGACATACCACCTGACCTGAATCCTGGTGGCTTCGATGCTTGGCCAGAGGGGGATCTGGAAGCCCCTAGGGAGCCAGCCAAGGCCTGGTTTCATCCTAATGCTTTCCAGTCTCTGCCTTGGCCCATGTTCTGTGGATGAGGGCTCAGGAGGATCAAGACCTCTGCTTATCCTTTGACTTCCTAAGAGATGTCAGTTCACACAGGGCAAACTTCTGGTCTCTAAGCTTTTGTAACCCTAATCTTGAGTTGAAGGTAGATGTCACATCTAGCAATGATTACTGAACACTCAGTTGTCATAAGAAGTAGAAGAAACAATTGGGAGAGATGTCAGGGCCCAGGACTGGCCAGGTCTCCGGCCCAGCTTAACTAGGTTCCGGACGCGGACCACTAAGTTACCTTGCTCTGGCACAGTTTCTCTTAGGTGCCTGAGGGTTATCTCCTTGGGGTGGGGAGTGGGGGGGGGGAAAGAGGGAGGGCGGGAGAGAGAGAGAGACTGTCTTAGAGAGAAAAGCAGTCTTCTTAGAACAGATAGATCTTAGTCCTTAGCGGAGCTTTGTAATCTTCAGCAGAGACACACAGTGCTGGCGTTCTGCAGGCAGGAGAGGAGACAGAGTTAGAGTAAGTGAGTCCGTGACAGAATGCGCATGCTCCTTGACTGCCTTCTCCTCCAGCCTAATATAAGGCTGATCTCATGCCTCTCAACACCGCAGGTGTAGAGGCTGCCAATTCACCATTGCTCTCATCTTGCGAGCTCTCATGCTTGTTAGGAGAGCTAAATCCCTCTCCATGCCCTTTCCAGCAAGGTGTTCCATTATTGAGCTATACAGGTATTTCTTATAACTCTCACTCCTCCTAGCCATAGGCTATATGGGCTGCAACAGAGAGGGAGGCCCAATATCTAGTAAAAACCATTTAATCTTCTGGATCAGGTGGTCCTGATGTGGAATTCTGGCTTTGCTTCATACTAACAGTGGGAGCTTGGGTAAGCTATTTATTTAACCTATCTGAGTCTCAGGTTCATTGTTAGCAAAGTGGGGAAAATAAATTGTTTTCCAAAGAGAGAGTGCATGTAAAGCAGCAAGCACGGTGCCTTTTTTGTTACAGATGTGCAACAAATAGCGGCCATTAGGCTACCCTTATGGGATATGTATTCGGCTTTTGTCTCTATGGTAAATAGAACCATTACAGGTATCTGACATAGACTGAGACATGATGAAAGAGAGGTTTTAGGAAGATTAATGTAGCAGTGGCAAGCAAGATGGATGAGGTGCAGGAAGGAGATGGAACACAAGGTGACAAGAAGCTGTAACTCTTAACTGGACACATGAATGAAATGAACGCTGGTGTGGATCATCTAAGACAGCAAATACTTCACATGGAGTTTTTATGAGACTTGGGAATATGCTTCTGGCTTTGAATTCCAGGAAATCACAGAAGAAACTAGCAGCTGACTGGGAAAGATGTAGAAAGCCCTCTAGTCAGTCTGCCTTTGCAATTGCTCCATGCTGAAAGCCAAGTAATCAGTTTTAGTGCAAACTAAAATAAATCTGTTGCCTCCAAAGAGACAATCATTACCCATCCTAACTGCCTGAATCTTTTGTCTCTAGGGCATGGAAAACCACTAGGGATTTAAGCATCATCTACTGCCCCTTTTCCATCAACTATGATGTCAGCTCATTGTATTCGTCCATTCAACACTGAGTAAGCACCTACTAGGTGCGAGGCCCAGTGCCAGATACTTTAAAAACATCACTGTATTCAACCCCTATAACAATTCTATTGACCCAGAAACACAGGCTCAAAGAAGTGAGGTGACTTTCCTAAGACATAATGGCAGAGCCAGAATTTCAAATCAAGTTGTTTTAAGACTCAGGCCGACCCTGTCCCTGTTTTATCATCTAATTATCCTATAGAAATAAGAGAAAAATTACCAAGTTGCTATAACTTTCTCAACTGAACTAAAGGCACATATTAGATGATGGCTGCATCAACATCACTTCCAAAGTGCCTACCTTTTCCCTAAGACCTTGCTTATGAGAATGCTATGATAAATTCCCAAATTGAATTAAACACTATATAAACAGAATTTGATACCAAACTCCTGAACTACAAAGCTTATCAAGGCCACCAAGATCTAAATAATCCCTATATAGGGTCTCTATTCAAAGTAAAAACATGGTTAACAGCTGTTCTTCACAAATATAGCAGAACTTGGTATATTAATTTGATGTTTAATTAAATTTACTGGGAATTTACTGGGAAAACATTTCATTAAATTTACCATTCAGGAAAAAATGGAAGCATGGTAATGGGCAAATGGTGCTTTACAAAAAACAGAAAGGTAGACAGGAAACCCAAGGAAAGTCTGTCTTCAAAGGTGAAGCTACTCTTAAAGTATATGTAATAAAAATGGAAGGAACATTGTCGTGGTTCCCATTTTATATAGAATCAGGCTAGATAATTAAAATAATCCAATGTCAGAGAGCTTAATTTGATATCGGTTTCTCAGCCAGAATGAAATTCTTTTTCTTTTTAATTTTTTTTTTATTTTTATTTATTTAGAGATAGAGTCTCACTATGTCACCCTCAGTAGAGTGGTGTGGCGTCACAGTTCACAGCAACCTCAAACTCTTGGGCTTAAGCGATTCTCTTGCCTCAGCCTCCCAAGCAGCTGGGACTACAGGCATCTGCCACAATGCCCAGCTATTTTTTCATTACAGTTGTCACTGTTGTTCTTAGCTGGCCTGGGCCAGGCTTGAACCCGCTAGCCTCAGTGTATGTGGCTGGCATCCTACTCACTGAGCTACAGGTGCTGAGCCCAGAATGAAATTCTGAAAGGCCAAAAAGAAAATGTTTTACAAAGGTTTTATCTTATAAATATCTAGATATTAAAAGTGTTTCACCTACACAAAAGTCTTGTAAAGTTTATATTTACATTAAAAACAGATATGACACAGAAAAGACAAGCACATTGTATTCTGTGGCCTACAGTGTTTGTTTTCATAAAATCTAAGGCACACAAAATTCTCCAGTTTCAAGGATTATACCCGGCCAAGGTGACAAAAAAGTCAGAAGGCCTGCTATGGCAGAGCAGAAAGAAACCAGGAGACACTCAGCTAAGGCCTGGCTCTTTCACTAAATTACGTAAAGTGACTGGTCCTCTCTCTTGGCTTTCTTTTCTGTAAAATACAGGAACCAGGCTAGAAAATCTCAGTAAGTTCTCTGGTTGTGTGACCTCTTGCCGGCCACAGAGACTTCCATGGCTCTTTCTTAACTGTGCAGTCCAGGGTATGAGTAGATGATCTTCAAGCTTGGGCATGTGTGAAGAAATGCCCTCCTGAGGACACCCAAACAGGGAGAGAAGGAACTGCTAGTTTGCTGCCACTCCCAACAACTCCCTGGCCGGGCACAGGGCTAGGGCACAGACAAGACTAAGAACCTCTTCCCGCGGGTCATCTGCCCAGCTGCCTTCACGTGACTCAACAGGCTGTTGCCAAAGTAATAAATGGCCCCAACATAGAGTCACGGAGGGGAGAAACATGAAGGAAAATAGTGAGCCTTTCCTCCTCAGGAGGAGTTAAAACAGACACAAGTTAAAATTTAAACTGGTATGTTCCTTAAATGTGTTGTTCCTCTCAATCAGTCCTTTCCATAGAGGGCTATACCCACAACTAACTAAGCTGTTCTCTCACTATTAATTCACAATAGTTCCTAACAGCTGCCTTTATTTAACGAGAACCTACCATATGCCAGGCACTTTTCCATATTACCTTACTAAATAACACAATAGGCAAGTGGGTGGTTACTATCTCCATGTTACAGAGGAGAAAGCCCTGGAATTTAGAGAAGTGAAGTCACCTCCTCAGAGTCATACAGCTTCTAAGTAGAGAGTCACAATTTGAACCCAGACTAACTTCAAAATCTGTCCTCTTTTAGTTGTCTAACATTTCCTCCTATGTGCTTCAGAAAGTGACCTAGAAGTCATTTAACTAAACTCTTCTGCAGTTCTAGCTTCCATTCTCAAATGTCTCTGACTTGCTTTCCATCTCTGGTGACAGAGAGCTAGTTCAGCACCATGCTGGAAACCCCTTCCATTATTTGTCTGCTTTCTTTGCTTTATTATTATATTGCTCTCACCACTCCCTATGAATTCCACTCTCTGGTCCTAACTCTGCTTTCTATGTCCTTAAAAATAAGTCCACTCCCTGCTCCATGTGCAAAACTCAGAAAATGAAAACTACCAAAATATTGTTTCATGCAAATCTTTTTTCCTGCTTAGATACTTAGCTGTCTTACCAATGAGCATAAAAGAAAAGGTAGTTGATGTATAGTTAAAAAAAAAAAAAAAGAAAAGTAAGCCTAGATCTGGGATCTAAAGACCTCTCTTCTCATTTGGTTTTTCAGGACTTTCATCTCGCCTGATAATCACTTGATTCCTGGTCCACCTCTCGCTGCTCCTTCCCCGTCACCTTTTTTGGGTTCTTTTCATTTAACTATGTCCTTAAAAGCTGATGTTTTGACAAGTTCTGACCTTGCATACCTCTCTTACTGTGAACCCTTTCCTCAGAGGTTCTATGAGCCCCTAAGAGACAATAGGTCTCAAAATAAACTCATCTCTTCCCCTTCCAACCAGCTGTTCTAGTGTCCTTCTCCAGAAATGGGAGGCAACCCATCAGTTACTAAGTCCCATGGATTCCCCTTTCTTCATACTACATCTCAGATCCAACACGACCATCACCCCCTTAGTTTAGGAGTCAATCTTTTGGACTAAACTGACTCACACTTTTCAATAAGCCCAGTCTATGCAGGAAGACTTAGTCCATTGCCTGGAGCCTAGGACATTCACTAAATAATTGCTTAAATAGCTTTCTTCTCCTGGGTAAAATAAAAAGCTCCATCTCACAAGGATGTGGAACAGTGGTCGCAACCTTTGCAGCTTCAGTCAATCTCCTACCACTCACCTGTGTGGCCCAGTTCCCAAATTTTAAGGAACACAGTTTTTCTACGGATGTGGGGGGATGTGGCAATAGACAGGGGTGGGGGAAGGTGGGGCTCTGTGGCTTGGCTTCTAACAAGCCCTGGACCACTACCAGTCTGTGGCTGTAGTTGGGGGTTACAGATGCACAATATGTGAACCCGGAACATGGTAGATACTTAATAAATATTTGGTAGGCAAAAATGGTACCTATGTGTATTCCTCCCCCTATATTTCCCTCTAGTATAAGGATGGCCACCTACTGTCTTCCAATATAAGGTTGAACACCTACTGTAACTCAATACTTGCAGAGCCTACATCAACCAAAGAAAACCACTTCAGGTTATGTGTGTTTTTCCGATAAGAAGAGTACACATGTCTTCTGTCTTCAAGAAGCTTAAGACAAAGCAGGGGGGCACACTAGAAAGAAAACAGGTCTTGCAGTCAAAGACCACAATTTGAATTTCACTTTTCTGGTGTGTTTTTTAAAATAAAAACTAGTGTGCTCTTGAATAACCAAACACCACACAAAAAAGCAACTTGCCTGGGACAATTTTTTCTTTCAGCTGTGAACCAGAACTCTGAAGCACTCTGTAGCACACACTATTTAGTTGTAACAAATATGTGATTCTTGGGTACTGAGAAGTCACATCAGACTGAACCTTCGATGGTTAACATTCCAGTAGAATCTGTAACAGATGATAGCAGGCAAGTTCCAATCTTTGCTCCAATGTATATCAGCAAAACATGTCAAAACCTAAATTAAAAGTTTTTACTCACTTTAAAAAAAATAAATAAATCCTTTTGTTGGCAGTTTCCCCACTGATGACATGCAACAATCTTCGCATATGAAATTGACTAGTCCCCTGCTTCACTGCTAACTTTGTAGAAGTTCCAAAGCGTTTCTGGAGCAAGTGATCTATTTGGACTGACAATGCCAAGCTGGGACCTGAGCCCTGAATGAGCTAAAATTACCAAAGCAAGAAGAACGTGGCTTTGGAAGCTATTTCCCCAAGTGTGGGGTTTCTTCTAGTCAAGGGAGTGATAAAGAATGTTGACTTTTTCCAGATGAACAAAGTTGAATGAAACCTTAGAGTCCCACTACAGTTTTCTGTTCTACAAAACAAGTTGTTGCTAAAGATGTTCCTGTCTCACCTACTCACCTCTCCTCAAGCATAAAAAATGTACCTGCCTCCCTAAAGCTCACGAGTTCAACCTGGGCTGACCAGTGTGAACCATGTGCTGGGCACCACGGATACAGAGACAAGGTGGGCAGGCCCTATCCCTGAGGAGGTCACTAGCTGGCAGGAAGAGAGGCACATTCACATCTCACCACAAGACAGAAAATGCTAAGATCCATAAGCAAGTCATAAGCAAAGTGAAAAGAGAGTTCTGAGGAGGCAAGAGAGTCTCACTTGGGGGAATGGGGAGGAACAGGGCATGCCTCTGAAGCACAGGATCCACTCTTTTATCACAGCCCTCAAGGGGCTAGATGGCAATCCTCAGTCAGATGTCTGCCTCCCCCACCAGAAGGTGAGCTCCTGTGAGTAGAAGCCCAGCAATGGACAAGGAATAATCCACCCTGGCTAACTCAAAGGAGTGCAAAAGAGTATGTTCACAGAAAAGCAAGAAACTCCAAAGATCTCAGGGAAGTGGGGGGAGAGGGTATGAGACTGGAGAAGTAAGGTGGGGCCAAGGCTAGGGTTGGTCTGAGGAGGGCTACGAATGCCGGACTAAGGGATTGAAGCTTTATTCAGTAGGCAACGGGGAGTTATAGAAGGTTCTAAAGAGAACAGTCAACTGACTAAGACTGTGCTTTTAGAAGATTATTCTGCAAGCAATTTGAGGAACAGATCAGAGACAGAGTGATCAATTACAAGGCTGCCGCATTGTTTTAGATGAGTAAGAGCTGATGTGGGCCTGAATGCAGGCATCATGGTAGAGCTGCAAGAGAAAAACTTGAAAGATAAACTTCAAAGTCCCTTCTCTGTGTTCTCCCGGTGCCTGGCTGCTACCTCTAGTTAGCACTTACATTGGGGCCTCCAAACTGCACGTTCTGTGGGGAATGTACCCACTTCTTCTTCATCACTCTGCCTCCCACAGAAACCCCAGATAGGAGGGCCTGAAAAGTTAGACCCTGCCTCCCCTGGGTGGAGCTGTCATTTCAATCACAGTCCCTAAGATGTGATGGTGTGCACTGGTGTCTTTGTTCATTATAACACTGGGCCTGGCAGAAGGAAGCAGTAAGCGGACATTGACAACAGAAGAATTTAGCATACCCGAACAGCAGGAACAGAGCACAGGTGCCTGGACTTGGAATTTTGGGACCCTAAGCTTAGAGAAACCAGTTTGGGCCCCTGAAAAAACACAAAATTCAGTATAGAGGCCCCAGTAGCAGGCTGGAGTGCAGGTAATGGTGAGCTTTCCAAATGTGTAGCTCTCACTTTCACAACCTGCTTGGTAAATGAAAAAGGGTAAGAAAAGGCCACAGTTTCACAGGTCAATCAAGCTTTGAGTTATTAAGCACCCTCCATGATAGACAGGGCTCCTTTGGGAAGATTTCTTCAAGAAAATGATAACTGAAGGGATGGTGGTGTAGGGACAGGTGTATGTGCTCTGTAGGAGGGAGCCTGGTAATGGAGGAAGAGGAACAGGAGAATGGGTTTGGAAACTCAGAAACTACAATTGCCCTCTTGCTTGAAATCTTTCCTTGAGCTGTAAGCTTCATGGACAGTTTTTCCTTCCAAGCCATGCTGTGTGGCTGATGGGAACATCAGCTACTTTACAAAGGAGACTGCCAAGCAAGACCCTGGCACTGGAACCGTGTTCTAATTCGGACTTTGCCAATTGTTAGCTGTGTAGTCTCTGAGCTTCCGCGTCCTCATCTATATGAATGGAAATAGTAACCTTAGCAATATTTGCCAAAAGGGTCACTGAGAGGACTAATAGAGAAATGATGTACAGGCCCATAGCAAGGCTGTCAGTAAAGGTGGGGTTGTGTTCTTCCTTAAACTGAAATTGTAATTTGGTAAGACCCTATGCACTAGGGTCCGACACACTGAAACCACGGTGTAAGCCAGCATGGACCATAAAAAGCGAAGTCTCACAGCAGCTGGCTTCAACATTTCCTGTATTTAGTAACAGGTATACTTCAAGACAGCTCTGGGTTGGCCTGGGCAAATGCTCAGTAAAGGAACACATTTCTCACTGAACATCACAAAGTAGTGCTGAAAGTGCCCCTGAGATGCTACTGCGGCCAGAGAGGGATTAATTAATTAATGGTTAATCCACAAACATAAAGCCACCTCTGTCTTGCTCTTGAGGGGTTGTCACCTCACACTTGGTGCCACAGCATAGTGGTGTTTACACCGAGGACATGCCAAGTGAGCTCTTTAAGATAAAGTCACTACAAGCAATTCTCAGAGACTCCACGTTTAGGCAAGATGGGGTTCCCAGACACACAGGAGAGTTCTTCCAGGATAAATGAATTCCCAAACTCACCCTGGCCCTTCCAATCAGGTCTGCAGCCAGGGCAGCTGCTCCAATTTAAAAATTAACCAGATAATTGAAATTCAAAATGTAGCCTAGCCAACTCCAACTTGGTTGTCTTTTTTTTTTTTTTTTTTTTTTTCCATTTCTCCTCTCAAGAAAAAAATCGAAGAGAGGTGAGGGAAAGTGCTTTCCAACTCACTCAAACTGACACCACCCTTCTCTGAATTGACTCTGCTAATTTCCAGATGTTACCTAGGTTCTATTATTTTTTTAAAAATAAGCCTAGAGATTTATCAACATCTGAACTTAGAGGATGAACAGTCTCTAGGTTCAAAATTTACGGTTCTCAGATCAACATGTCTTACATACAGTGACTCATGTTGATTTTAAAATCAGAGTTGGCGGGAGGTGCCATGAGCCTAAGTGGGCTCTCTGCAGTGCTAGAAGAACAGTGCATGTATTTGCTGAATGGATGAATGTATGAATGAACAGTCTCTAAGTCAGGAGCACAGCCATTACACACTCAGACACATACCACTGACTCTCTCTGATGTACATCTCCTCCACTGTCTTAAGACCTTTCCAGATTTAGGAGTATGACACAAACATCATAAAGCATGCTTTCTTCTAGCAAAAGGGAAGCTAAGCTCTAACCTAGTTATAATATCCTATCTTCTTGGGGAATAAATTCCTAATCCCCTCCCTCAGGTAATTAAAAGCAAACAAACCAAATATAATCAACTACAAAGAGTTCCTATTTGTAAAAGCTACTTCTCCTCACTCCGTTTCTCTGGCCCAGGTGTCTGGCAGTAGATGGGCCTACAGCCCTGTGCCCAGGGCTTGTCAGGGAGGTTGTAAGGATATAGTCCTCAAAAAGGGCTTTAGTGCTGGTGATCAGTTTCTAGATATTTCACCCTTCAATGCCTGCAAACCTATGTGTCAGAGGCAAAGTGAGGTGGCTGAAAGGAACCAGAGTCAGGAGGTTGAGCTCTTACCTACTGCTAACTTGCATGGGACACTGGGCAGGTCACAGGGTTGACAGAATGCCCAGTTCATCCTTTAGGCTCAATGTGAGGAAGCAAAAGCACTTGAAAAATACAGGAAAGGTCTCAAAACTACACAGTACTAACAATGTCTTCATTCTGTTCCTAACCCTGAGTGTTCCCTTCCAGGTGGAGGGCACAGTGATCTGCTGTCTCTGCCCACTCTAAGGTACATTCTTCTTACCAGCAGCAGTTGACAGGCTGGTCCCCAAAATGGAAGTGATAACTTTACGCTTCCCTGCACGTCTGAACCCAAGCCTCTTGGAACTAGCTGGGAAAGAGGGCCAGCTGTCTTGTCTTTACAAAGGAAAAGGTGCTTCAGCATGGCAGAAAGAATTGAAGTATAGGAGGATGAAAGGCTGATTCAGTATCCTCATCTGTCAAACGGAGAGCAGGGATGGGAGGTCCCATCCTATTCTGACCTAGAAACCGTTTCCTGGCCCCCAGCGCTCACTCAGGGAGAAAGGGGTGAGGAAGCTTAGGGATGCCTCAGGGCCTCTGCCTCCCTACCTCTGCCACTCGGCCAGGGAGGGGCACGAGAGTGAGCCCAGTGCAGAGGTTCAAGGCCTCCTTATCCTGTCCGATGATGGCCCAGGTAGGACAAGGATGTCACAGCTTCCCTCTGTGAGGAGGGACTCTCACCTAGAAGATCTGACAATATGCGCCTTGCTCCTCATTCCAAGAAGATACCAAGGGCCTTAAAGGGAGAGAGACGGCTTGAGAAACTTAGAATCTGACAGAAAGGGGCAGAGAGGGAAGGAACAGGAAGAGAGGTAAGAAGGGGAGAGAGGGAAATAACAGTACAAACAGGCGGGAGAGAAAAGGAAAGTGCAGGTGGAGGTGAACAGAAAGCATCAGAAAGAAGAGGACAGACTGACAGCGCGGGAGTGCTGGGAAGCGGGAAAACAAAGGAGACCATCTGGTCTTTTTAACTGGTCTGGGCTCTCAGAGACACCCCTTCCCCAAAAGAAAAGCCCAGGGAACGGGAGGAGGAGGCAGGAGCAAGCAGTGGCTCCCCTCCTCCCGGTCCCCTGCGCCCCAACGCCCGGCCCCTCCCCGGGTCCCGGCCCCCCGCCGCCAGCACCCCACCGCCCCACCCCGCCCGTTCGCTCACCTGCCAGCGCCAGGATCTGGGCCTTGTGGAGCAACAGCGCGCCCCAGTCGCGAGGGGCGCGCGGGGGGCTCTCCAGCCCGGCGCCCAGCTCCTCCGGGCCCCGGTACACGGCGTACACCTTCTGGTTGTCAAAATCCAGCCGCGAGCGGGGGCTGAAGTCGCGCACGCACGACACCGGCAGCGCGTAGCAGACGTTGTCCTCCAGGAACCGCACAAAGGCGTACATGGTGGGCGTCGGGGGCGGGCCCCGGTCGGCCGGTCGGCACGCGGGGCGGGCGCGGAGGTGGGGACCCGGCGGGGGGCGCGAGCCGCGCGGCCGGGCTGGGGGGCGGGGGCGGCTCCCCGGGACCCGGGCTCCCCCCACTGTTATTGTTCCTGAAAGCACCGCTCTGCCAATCGGCTGCTCTCGCCTGGGCGCGGAATAGGGAGGGAGGGGGGAAAGGGGGACGAGGGGTGGTTGAGGGGGGTTTGGAAGCGCACCGCTACTCGCAAAGTCAGACCCGAGCAATCACAGCCGGAGCGCGATTCAGTGGGGAGGAGAAAGGGCTGAGAGATTCAATCGCAATAATAATAATCGCATTGCAGACCCAATGCGGGGACTAAAAGTCGAGATGCGGGTGGGATTATTTTGCTTCCACAATCGCGCTGCTAAACAAATAGCGTTGCAACAAAACTGCATTGCAAAGGCGAGGAGAGTGAGTGAGAGGGAGAATGCCGGGTGAAGATGGGGGTGGGAACAATCTTGTTTGAATCCCAAAGTGTAAACTTGCACTTGCAAGTGAACAGAAGTTTGGAGTGTTTTAAATTTAGCCGCCCCCATCCCTACCCCCGCTTTTTCTTTTTTGCAAAACTGCCAGCTCCTGCTGTGGAGAGGGTCAGTCAGCCAGAAACATTCCCCCAGGGCTGCCAAACCAGTTTTGACCAGAACTGGGCTTATCTGGGATTTCCAGTTGGGCCAGCTGGAGAGGCTGTCAAAGGCTGCTCTCATCCAGGGAGCAGCGGCCCCCTCTCCCCTACAATCTTACTCCATTGAGGTCCCCCTACAGCATGTCTGCTGGACTGGGACAAGTTGGCATCAAGCAGGGAGTGAAGAGACACCCTGGAAAAGGCAGGTCCAAGACCAGGTGTTTCTGCTCCAGGACCTGAAACATCTTTAGGAGTTCAGAAATGGTACTCCCTGGAAAAACAGTCTTTGCTCTGTCTTCAGATAAAAGAAAGCCTGCAGGGGGACAGGGTTCCACCAGAGAAGGTGTGAACACCAGCCAGAGAGGGCTGCCGCTGCCTGGGTTCTGCACTCATGGGAACAGCAGAGAGTATCAGCACTCTCACAGGGGTGCCTTTGAGAGGTGGACTTTATATCAGATACAGCTACTAATGTCCCCTTTGCTAGCCCAGAACTGGCGCTTGGAAGGGACTCAGTAAGTTTTGAGTGAATAATAATCATATATAAAAATTCACATTCACCCATCCATCCATTCATTCTTTTATTCAAACAACCAACAATATCCATTGGATACATACTACATGCCAGATTCTGGGTTAAGCACTGGTAGTAGAGAGACAGACGCCTAGATTCCTGGGCCTTGCAGTGTTAGTGCATCAGAACCTGCCTCTTCAGTTTTGGATTCCAGTGCCAAAATTAGGTTACTGTGTGACTAACACATCTTCCCCTTCCTCCTAACCTTTGCAGTTTAATCTAGAAGTATTTAAAAAGTATAAGTAAATAAATGACATTACAGTAAAAAAGTGTTCTCATGAAGAAATAAATGTTAAAGGAGGTGGCAGATTCAATTAAATGTTATATATTTTAAAAAATTCATTGTAATGAACTCTACTCATAAGAAAAACCAAAATAAATGCATCAAAATGTTAATAGTGATTCTCTTACTTTCTTAATGGTAGATTTTGTTCTTCCTTGTATTCATTCATATTTTCCAAAACAAAGTATTACTTTATAATCAGGAAACCTTAAACATGAAATTAAAGTACTCTGCTCACATTTCATATCAGCTGCTCTAATGATGAAGCAGATAAACCCACCCTTCCTCCCCATTTTGATCTGGGGAGTAACTTATATAGGTGAACCCCATCAACACATAGCTCCCAGATCCAAATGTCATATCAAATCAAGTTCCTTAAAGCAACCCACTGGTATGTATGGCACCAGCCAGCAATGACCATGAATTGTCCTGATGCAGCTGTTGGTCCTGTCTTGCCCTACAGGCTTGTAGAAAAAAAGACAAGCCACCGAGTTGTTCCAGCAGATTTACTTTCATGATTATGATTTCTTCAGACTGATCTTAAGTGAGTTTTTATTTTAAGAATACATTCCTATGGTGGTCAAGGGGAAGTAATGTGTACCAAGACTGATAATTCCACAAGACAAGTTCTGCAGAGTTGGTCAGGGTTAATGAAAGTCCATGAAGCTCCAGGTTACATTCACAGAATAATTTCAAATGGTGTCATAACCAGCCTTCTTTCTGCATCTGAATGGGGGTGACCCCAAAATATATTACTACTCTCATCTCTTACCACCTTCCTTAACAGATACATAAACTTTTTGGTATTTCCCAAGAATATATATATTTATTTTTAAGCAGGGTCCCAAGCCTTTGTGTGTGCTCTGTCCTCATCCTGGGAAGTTCTTCCTCCCCCATGCATGGTAATCTGAATTTACAAAAAAAAAAACAGCTCATATATCATCATCTCCTTTATGAAGCCTTCCTCATCCACTCACACTCCTCCAGCACAGGACATCTCTTTTCACTATAGCATTTTGTCCTATCCCTTTTTATCGCCGCTCACCAGAGTAAGAGGTCTTTGAGGGGAAATGAGAGCTGAGCAACTTCAGGGCCTAGACCTAGTCCTGGGCTGGAGAGTAGATGTTCATAGGACAACTGTATTAAAGAAGGATGCAGAAAACAAACCTCTTGAATAAGAAACCTCTTGATGAATAACAAACCTCTTGCATGGTTTTTCTTAAAAGCTTGCTCCTCATTTTCAGAGTTGGAACTGAATCCCAACTCTGTCTTTCCCATTCCCAGTGACCAGAGGGCAGAGTACTGATTCTACTCCTTATAAAACAGAAACATTCATGAACACAGTAAATGTCACTGCACCCTCAGGTTCAAACAAATTCTCTACCCAAGTCATTGTAAATCATTCTCATAAGGGAGCAGTTCCATTACCTAGGAACCTAGAAAGAAGAAAAGAACAGATAAAAAAAAAAATGGATGCCAACAGAGTAAATAAGGACTTGAATGCATTTTGCCCTGTAGGTACACAGAATGGATTCCCAAGTAGGCACAGGACGTTCAAAGAGACATCTTAGGACAATAACAGAAAGACATCAGTTTCTGCTTCCTGTGTGTGTCTACTGACACAGCTTCATGGAGAACTTACTACGTGCTGAACTGTGTCTCCTCCAGCATGATAGAACTGAGTCAGAATACCTCATCCTTGACCTGGACACCACGGCCCCAGGCTTTACACATACCAGAAACTCAAGATGTTGATGATTCATTGATGGCAAGAGAAGATAGGTCAAAAATACAGATTTCAGACTTAAAGAGGCAGTTAAAAACGTCAGGTTCCATCAAATCATTGTTGAATCCCCTTTTCAATATTCCTGCCAAATGGTCATCTGAACACTTTTTATGCTGTTCTAATGTCAGGAAGTTTCCTGCCACCTCTTAGTGCTTAGACACTACTAACTATTAAAAAGGTCTACCTTATTTTCACTGAGGTAGAATCTTTTACCTTGTAGCTGCCATATAGGTTCACAGAGATGCGTATCTGCCCTCCAGATATGAGAAAATTTAGAATTCCATCTCCCAGGTTCTTGTTTGTCTTATGCCCAGATATCTTCACTTTTCACTTTATCTTTCCTCATATGACCTGGTTTTTGTAATGATAATTGTGATAACTAGTTTTCCTCCAGAGCTTACCATAAATCATGCTTGCCAGGCATTGTATATACATGATCACAATCAGTTTCATGTTTTATCTTTGAAGTGGGTATTATTAACTCCATGAAAGTGGGTATCACTGATACCATGATATAGCTGAGAAAACTGAGATTTATGGCAAAGTAGTTTGGCTCTAGGGACCCTAAAAGGCTTGTGGTCATATGTGCGTTTTAGACAGTATGCTCTCGAAGCATCGTGGGGAAGGACTGGAGGGGACACACATCTGGGGAGGAGGCCTGTGATAAGGCTGACTGTCCTGTCTCACCCCTCCCTGATTCTTTTTCTGTGGGCCAAATGTACTTTCCCTCTCTTCCAAGTCATGTTAATGGAGCAGAAAATGTACACATCTGGGGCAGCTTTGCAACTACATCTACATTGCACTCTCCTGTTGAGTTTCGCAGAGCCTTAGGTTAATGTTAAGCTCCTTCAGTTTAGCCAGCTGAAGCATGTTCAGTGGCAGCAGTGGGACTTATGTTTTATATTACTGCATGGAATTCTCGATGTACTTTGCAAAACTATTTTAAGGAGACCTGGGTTCTGTAAATTTTTAAAGCAATTGGAGCGTGTCTTTTCAAACTCTCTGCTAATGATTGACCACATTTTTTCCCCTGATTTTGTCTTTTTTTCCCCTTGAGATGTTTGATCTGACTTTTCAAGTCTCTGCTTTTTACATTTTTAAACCTTTTTTTAAGGGTAGGTTTAGGTTCACAGCAAAATTAAGAGGAAGGTACAGAGATTGCCTATTCACGTCCTACCTCCCACACATGCTTAGCATCCTCATTACCAACACCTTCCAACCAGGATGGTACATTTGTTTCAATTGATGAACCTGCATTGAAATATTATAATCATTCAACGTCCACAGTACATTTGAGTTCACTTTTGGTGTTGTATATTCTATAGGTTTGGACCAATATATAATGACACGTATCTACCATTACAGTATCTTAAGACAATTTTCAAATCCTAAAATTCCTCTGTGCCCTACCTAGCCAATCCTCCCCACCAGCCCTAACCCCTGGTAACCACTGATCTTTTTACTGTCTCCATAGTTTTTCCTCTTCCAGAATGTCATATAGTTGGAATCATATGTTATGTAGCCTTTTAAGGTACTCTAAGACATGTCTTGGCCTTTCAAATTTTTTTATTTTTCCAGTTTGCCCAGAAAATAACTTGTTGTTCTATGAGCTCAGGGCCATTGCCTTCTCAGGTTAATTCAAGGAAAGAATGTTGATACCTGGCCAGGAGGATGTGGAGCTGCTGGGAGGCTGTGGTGGGTAATACCCTGAGCTGAGTACTGACACCCCAAAGCAGGGGCATCAGCCGGCTCATCCATGTGCACTCCTGATCATGAATTCTGGTGACTCCAACTGTGGGGTCTTGAGCAGAGGAAGAGAGCAGCAGTGGCAAAGGGGAAAGAAGGAAAGAGAGGAGTTGCCTGTCAAGCGCAGGCTCAAAGGCCAGTGAACATCACCTGAATAATTTATCCAAGTGAAACTTGGAGGGAATACTTGGAGGGAAACTTGTCAGGTAAGGTATAGCTTGGAGGGACAAGAGAACATGGCTATGGAATCAGACCAGAAGTTAAATCATATCTTTGCTATGACTTTGGGCAAAACAGTTCACTTCCCCTGAGTCTCAGTTTTCTCACTGGTGAGAGTGTTGTGGGAATTAAAGCAGGAGTTTCCCACCTCTCTGTGTATCAGGATCACCTGGGGAACTTAAAAACTATCCCATTCCCAGGTCCTATCCCCTGAGATCCTGATTCAAATGGTCTGGGATGGGGCCTGAGCATTGATTTTTCTGTTTTAATTCCCAGATTATTCTAACAGCTGATATAATTGAGTACCTCAGAGTTAGAAGATTTTATGGTAACATGCCAGGCACATAGAAAATTCTCAAGAAGTTGCAGATATTGTTTTCCTAGAAAATATATAGGGCTCCAAAAGGTCTGTATAACCTTGGGCAGGTTACTTAACCTCTCTGAGTTATAATTTCTTCATCTGAAAAATGACATGTAGCTGTAAAAAGAAAATAATATGTTGTAGTCTTAGGCCTTGGATCTAAATCCTGCTCGAATAAGTACGGCCTATCCTTACTAAGGGTGTGGCCTTAAGTGAGTATTTCAATCTCTCAATCTCTCCAAGTATTGCTTTTCTCATGATAATGTTAATACAACTTCATAGGATTGTTATGAGGATTAAATGAGATAATCTATGTAAAGTGTCTGGCATCGTACCTGACACATGGTGAGTCCTGAATTAATGATAGTTGCTATTATTGTAATTGCCATTATTATTATTATAGTGTTTTTGTTATTACAGCCCTTATTGCCATTCTGATACAGAGTTAGGTGCCCAATACATTTTAATAAATGTTTAAATCAAATTAAATACAATATACTTATATTTAAATATATTATATTGAACCATGATAATGATTACCCGACAAGTACCCTAGAATGCTTCTATCCAAATGCCATCCCCTTTAATGAAGATCCTGCAGTTACAGGTCACACTAACAAAAGAAGCTTTCTGATTCCAAATGTTCAAGAGTCTCTGAGGCTTTGACAAAATCTGCAGCAAATTCTTCTGAAATACTATCTTTGGAACCATTCATTCTTTCAAACTCACTTTGTTGAGTATTTTCTTATAGAAGGAATAAAAACTTCTAAGTATTATATAAAATGTAAAATGTACAAGTGTTTATAGCAATCTGAAGCCTTGTGAATGTGCATCTTGTCTTAAAGTTCAGAATAAGCAGGCCACACTAAAGTTCAACGAATCATGTCTCAGATATGTTATGTGGGTCACACGTGGGAGTTGTTGGTCACACAGATGATCTGAATCCTGGCATTTTACTCTAGTAGTGCAATATATACTCTGTGAAAGCTCTGGGAATTTGAATTCCCAGTAGTAAGAGACAAAAAGAAGTTTATGAATAGAGAGATTGTCAAAAGGCAAAAATATCTGAATAGGCTTAGAAAAAGAAACAAAAAAATCGGCCTTCCTTGGAAAAATGCAACTTGCCCCCTGAAATTATCAATTTCAAGAATGATAAATTTAAATTAGGGGCCAACTAGTTTGAGAAGCTGCCTCTGGTTCCTCTTATTAAACTAACTCATCTGTGATTTTGCAGGTGAAATGTCACTTCCTCAGAAATGTCTTCCCTGACTGTCTCCTCTCATTCCCCCTCCAGAGACTAGGTCCAGTTCCTGCTACATATTTCCATCAGAGGATGTAATTACATATTTATTCTACTTTTGTCCACCTCAGCCACCAGATCAAAGCTCCGTTAGAGAAGGGACACTATCTGTTTCTTCACTTGTATCTTAGCACCTACCCTGGCACCTGAGAGACCCTACATAAACACTTGCTAAACCCCAGAGAAGAGAAAAACCCTAGGGAGTTAAGGGGGGAGAGGTGTACTAAGGGCCTTATTCCTTCCCTCTGAGTTGCACCTTACTCTTGTGAATATCTTGGTGTTTCCCTGCCTCCATGGTTGGCTCCTACAACCTGACTCAAACACCAACAAAAGCCCCATTCCTAGTTTTCTCTTAGCACCATGAGATAGATTAACATTCTCAAAATGTTTCTGTAAATATGAAAAGATAATTAAATGGAAATAATTATAGAGTGGCACACATAGAAGAAAAGTAGTCAAGTTGACAGTCACACAAGGTTGACATACACTAATGCCTATAATAATATATGTAGGCTCGGAACCTCACTGACACTGAGGGCCCATGGGCCTTCTAGCAGATAAGATGGTGATTCTGCCTCCTTCTACAAGGCTAGAGTTCTTTCTTTCCCTGCTGTTGGCTGTGAGTCATTGACTCTCTAAGGTGATCATTGTCTAATTCCAGTCTCATGATGATGGTAATATTTGGGGGGAGATAGGTGGGCAACTTTCCATCAAAGACAACATTTTAATTCTCTGGTTACCTCTGGTTACCATTTCTGTTTATTCCAAGAACTTCATAGTTTAAAAGATCTGTCTTTCACTGGTTCTCATTGGGCTAGAGCAATGGTTCTCAACTTTCCTAATGCTGCGGCCCTTTAATACCCCGTTCCTCTGGGTCGTGACCCACAAGTTGAGAACCGCTGGGCTAGAGTGTACCCTGTATTGTCATTCATTCCTAGGCTTTTTTTTTTTTTGAGACAGAGTCTCACTTTGTCATCTTCAGTAGAGTGCCAACTATTTTTTTTTTAATAACTCTAGGCTACCATTTTGAATCAAAGGTACAAGAGGGAACATTCACTCAGAGGGTAAAGTCATCTCAAAAGTACACAATAAACTGTGAACTCTGGGCTCAGTGCCCATAGCTCAGTGATTAGGGCGCTGGCCAATACACCAAGGCTGGTGAATTCGAACCTGGCCCAGGCCTGGTAAACAATGACAACTACAACAAAAATAGCTGAGTGTTGTGGTGGGTGCCTATAGTACCAGCTACTTAGGAGATTGAGGCAAGAGAATCACTTAAGCCCAAGAATTTGAGGTTGCTGTGAGCTGTGACACCACAGCACTCTACTGAGGGCAACATAGTGAGACTCTGTCTCAACAAAACAAACAATCAACAACAACAAAAAACCTGTGAGCTCTGATTTTCTTAAGAATGTCTCTTAACCACACTATAAATTCAATACAAAATTAGAGAAAAGGAATGAAAACAGAACTATCAATTATTTATTTCTGTGAAGGGAACTATACTGACTGCTTTACATAATAGTTCTTTCGATCTTTTCAAAACACACCGTAAGATCAGTATGACTATTTTCTTTGCTTTTTTGGTGAGGAAACTAAGCTTGGAGAGGTCATAGAAGTTGCTTATAGTGGAGAAAATTTGAACCTAAGTTTTTTTTGATACAAAGCCCGGGTTTTATGGTTATTTTGATATAGGCCTTGCCTCGGAGTTTCCTGGATTGACTATGGGATTTACTACTTACTCCTCTTTTCCTAGAGGCTTGAAGTCCCAGCTAGAAATCTTAGAACTAGACCTCATGGGGAAGTCCAGTATCTACCATTAGAAGCATTTGTAGCTTGTGCAGCTAATAATTCTAATACAAAGAATATTGTAAATACTGAGCATTTGATTACATTATTGGGAGTTTCTTAATTCATGGCCTCCTTATGCCAGAGATTGAATTTCTCAAGTTCTCTGAAGTTACCCACTGCTCAAGTAGATTCTATTGTCTTACATCCTCTGTTAATAGCTGGGGAGTTGGAACCTGCTGATAATCACCTGTTACTGCAGGGGTGGGGTGGAAGAGTCTCTGAACTAAAAAAAGAGAACATCAGATAAAATGATAATCTCCCTCCATCTCCTATAAAAAAGTTTCATTTCTATGTTATTGGTTAGAAGAGTAAGAATAGGAATAATAGCAGCAAACCTTTGTGGAATCCTTGCCTTGTGCCAGACTTCCCATATATTTTTCATTTAATTCTCAAAACATTCCTGGTAAGTAGGTACCATAATTAACCTCATTTTAAAGTTGAGGAAATAAGATGTTAGGTAACTTGCTCAAGGTCAAACCAGAATAAATGATAGAGTCAGGATTCAAACCCAAACCATTTGACTCTAGGGCTCCAACCATGGACTTCTACCCCAATTCTGGCTCCTGCTCATTCTGAGTCTTAATTGATGAAGAGAATTTGTGCCCTTCTGGATATGATAGGGAGATGATGAAGCATTCATCCTCAAAGGATCATAAGTTGGTTCTCCAGGGATATCCCGACCATTTGGATTGGAGTCCAGTTGAGACTCTGGCAGGCACTATTATCCAGCTGTCCCCAAAGCACCCTGGAATTCTTTGGTATTTTCATCCTTTGTTGTGGTGGAGAAGAGTTTACTAGCTCTAATCTATAGTATAAAGAAGGCTTTCTTTTATCTACTAATAGAAGTATTTTATATTTAGTTTCTTTATTTAGTAGCACAAACACCTACCAATGCCAACCAAAGTAAAAATAAATCTTTAACCTTTAAGTTCTTATATAATGATGGGAAAATAACTCATATATACAACAGACAACACATTTTCCTTTGATAGTTCTTTTTCATATATTCTTTTAGTGATGGTAGAGGATGTATGGGCAGAATATTAAAGCCCTACCTTCTCTTTTTTATTATTCAGCACTCCTCTATTATTGTGGAAGAGAAATGGCAAGAGTGGAGGAGTGATAATCAGTTAATTTATAATCAGTTAAGGGTGTGGCTTTTTTTTTTTTTTTTTTTTTGAGACAGAGTATCACTTTGTTGCCCACTGTAGAGGGTGTGGCATCACAGCTCACAGCAACTTCCAGCTCTTGGGCTTAGGCGATTCTCTTACTTCAGCCTCTCAAGTAGCTGGGACTACAGGCACCTGCCACAACGCCTGGCTATTTTTTGTTGCTTTTCTGGGGCCAGGTTTGAACCCACCACAGGGTACATGGGGCCAGTGCCCTACTTAATAAGCCACAGGCGCCACCTGGGTGAGACTTTTTCTACTACGTAGGATGGACTGGAGAAAAATGCACATGGGTATGTGGGACTCTGGCTGAAGGGGCCAGGGAGAAGTTTATCTCATCTGGTAGGCAGAGTAGATAACTGAAAAGGACCCTCCCTCTCCCTATGCTAACATGTCCTGCCACATTGTTGGGCCATTCAATGGGCTCTGATCACTGGCTCCAGGTGCCGTTGTGAGAAGTAGCATGGCATGGAAGAGGCATAAAGCATTATGACTAGAGAAAAGTACACAGGCTTTGAGCTCAGATTTGGGTTTAATTACTGCTCCATCACCAAGGTACTGTGAGACCTCAGGCGAGTCTCTGACTCTCAGGTTTTTTAACTGTCAAATAGATCCTTTTAAAGTTGTCATGATGTCTCACTGAGGCAGTTCACATAAAGTGCCTGGCAGGCATGGGGCCTCTCACACAGTAGGTTCCAAAAACCATCACTTGCTCTTTTCATCTTATCTTCTGAGAGACTCTCTATTACGCCTTTTTTTTTTTTTGAGATAGTCTCACTTTGTCACCCTCTGTAGAGTTCAATGGCATCACAGCTCACAGCAACCTCAAACTCTTGGGCTTAAGCTATCCTCTTACCTCAGCCTACCAAAAATCTGGGACTACAGGTGCCCACCACAATGCTCAGCTATTTTTAGAGACAGTATCTTGCTCTTGCTCAGGTTGGTCTCTTAACTCCAGAGCTTAGGTGATCCCCCCTGCCTCTGCCTTCCAGAGTGCTAGGATTACAGTGTGAGCCACCGTGTCTGGCCTTTTTACTCTTTTCTTTCAGGAGGTGACTGGGTAATGACAATGATTAATTCTCTAGGACTCAGTTCATTTTGGATAAAGTATCATTTTCCCTCTCCCTGAAGGCTGAGCAATATTACTACAAATATGCTACCCATCACCCCTTGCGGATCAGTGAGGACAGTCTGCCTTGTTTAGGAAATCTGAAATCTCAGTAAGATCTGTACTTTTATAAGTTTCAGGATGTAAGCTGAGTTTGGGTTTTATTGCCTGCTTTTAAAATCATGTTCAGATTTTGTATATTTAAAACATGCCTTTGCAATTGTGAAACAAAGTGTTCTCAATCATAAAAAAAGGATGAATTATGTTATGCCTTTCTGTTTCCATTTCTGGGTTCTCTTCTTTTCTCCTTGCCTGAATTTTTCTGTGATGCTTTGCCTTATGTCCTAACTCATCTGGGACACTAACTGAAAAATTTGGGAAGATTCTCAACCCCTCTATGATTGTCTTATTTGTTCACTCATTCACTTACTATTGCACTATTTGTTGAGGGCTTATTGTATGCTTAATACTTGATATATAGTACAGAACCAGACAGAATGACTTTCCTTGTCTATAAAATGAGAAATGAAACTTATTTTTTGGATTATTAAGAGAAAAAATGAGATAATATATGTAAAAGAGAAGAAGAGGCAAAGAAGAAGACTAAAATTTATGTAGCCCCTCACTCTGCCCTTGATAATGTTATGTGCTTATTATTAGTAACATTAACATTATTATTAAGTGATGGCTGTTACCCCTGTTTTACTCATGCATCCACTGAGGTTCAGAGGGAAAGTGAGAACCTAAATTATGCACTGTCTTCAAACCTAATATGAAGTCCATGTGGTACCTACTCTGGAATTTTGCCTTCAGTGGTCCCTACACACTGCTCATCATTCAGTAGGTCTGTGAATTCCCAACACCAACTATCAGAATCTGGGAGACTATATGCCTGTTGGTGCTAACTGATAACACTTGATAGCACCACTTGTGGTTTAGATGGAAATCCAAATCCTATTGCCTGGTTCCTTAGGGAGCAGGATGCAAAGAAGACTCGTGAAAGGAAAGGGAGGTAAACATACATGTTAAGCTAAATAACTTCAGGTCATCAAGGACAGAACTATGAGGTCCTCTGGAAGCCAGATTCACCAGCTCAGGAAACAGTTGGGACATGAATTCCTGGCAAAAAGAACAATCTCTTTCTCAAGCCAACCCATCTTTGCTGCTAGGACCTTTAAAGATAAAATGTTCAAAACTCTCTATCCCTCTGACTCGCACCAGTCCCCAAGTGGGGGCAGACCTCAACTGGATAAACAACAAGGTATATTTTTCCACTTGTGATGCTCGATGTCTATCCAAGGAAGAAAGAGGCTGCCAGAAAATGTTCACTTAGGACCTGCACATTTTCATGAAGCTGAAAGCAGAGAAGGAAGTGAAATCACTGTGCTTACATTTGGCAAGGGCCCTGCAAAATTGCCCCCAAGCAAAACAATCTGGACCCGTGTACCCTTTTCTCTTCCGTCTCTCTGTTTGTATAGGTCACAGTAAGAGTACATAACAGATTTACCAACATAAGAGCCAGACAAAGACTGTCCATGTGTTTTTAACTTTATGAGCAAATCCTTGTCTTTTGTGTCAAGGAAAGAATGGGTCATGCCAGAGAGTGCTTACTGCCACTGAGAAAACTTGTGAGGATTACCAGAATGAAAAAGACAGATATGGAAGAAGCAAAGCAGAGCTTTGCATGCAAAAAAGGGAAAAATAAAAAAAAAGAAATTCTTTCCTTGGCATAGAGAGATTTCATCCTGAAGGTTCTTTTTTCCCCTTTTCTTGGCAATGTAATAAACACCTTAAAATAGTTATGAAACAGAAACAGATTCTAGAGAAGAAGGAAACCAAGACTAGTGAACACAGAGAACTTATAACCCAAACCTTTCATTCTAAAGATAAAGAAACAGCCAGAAGGACAATGATTTTCTCAAAGTCAAAGAATTTGTCATTGACTGCTATGGTCTGAATGTATCCCCCAAAGTTCATGGTTAGAAACTGAATTCCCAATGCAACAGTGTTGAGAAATCGGACCTTTAAGAGGTGATTAGGTCATGAGGGCCCTGGCTTATTGAATGAATTAATGCTGTTTTCATGAGAATGAGTTCATTACAAAAGGAATTCTGACCCTCTTCTCATATCTCATGCTCTTTCACCCCATGGTGCCTTCTGCTGTGTTATGACAAAGCAAGAACGTCCTCACCAGATGCAGCCCCTTGATCTTGGACTTCCCAGCCTACAGAACCATGAGACAAATAAATTCCAATTATTCATAAGTCATCTAATCTGTGGGATTCTGTTATAGCAACACATAATGAACTAATATGTTGATCAAATTGATAAAGGCGCTTCTATGCGCCTTTTCTCTGCCTTACGCTGCTCCTGCTTGCTCTTGTTTATAGGGAAAAGCTTTCCGTTAAAGGTATTGCTGTTCATCTAAGGGCATTAGCTTACCTAGTCTTAGAGAAAGACATAAGTCATCATTTTTAAGATTTAGCACTGGAGAAAGCCTCTTTTAGATGGGGAGGTGGAGGTGGGCTGAAAGGACCTACTAATTCTTTCCCCTTAAGTACTACCTCCCTGTGGAGCCCATCTCTAATCCTGCTGCCCTCTTGACATCCGGTACTACCCTCCATGCCCCACCCCCATCAAGGGGTACTACTGATTCTCTTACACTTGGGTCAAAACATGAACCCAACCTGTTTAGAGAGGTTGACCTAATAAACATAGCTGGGGTAGCCTGGACTTACAAAGAGACTACTAAAACAAAGGTAAAAGAAAAGGCAGTAGAATGTAATGGAGTGATCTGAGTTTTAAAATCAGGCAAACCTGAGTTTAAGAGTCTGCTCTCCAGCCCATTAGCTGTGCATACCTGAGTAAGTCACTTGACTTTTTGGTTTCCTCATTTGTTGGGTATGGTGTCACCTCCTAGGGCATTTGACAAAATTAAATGATTATACAGAAAACATCTAGTTCAGACCTTTGCACATATTAGGTGCTGATGTTCACAAAACATAAAAGGGTTTGATTTAGAAAGCACAGGTTTATGGTCAGTCATTCAAAAAATATCTCCTGAGCTACTTTCTCTGAGCCAGGCCCTGTACTAAGTGTTGGGACAGCGACAAACAACAAATGGTCCACACTCTGCAGAAAATAACACTTTTATGGGTGTTAAGGGTTGAACTGTCATCCCCCTAAAAGGTATCTTAAAGTCCAAACTCCCAGAATCTGCAAAATAAGGTCTTTGCAGATATAATCAAAGTAAGAGGTGGTTATTATGGTGGACCCTAATTCAATGTGACTGATGTACTTATAAGAAGAGAAAAATGCCACGTGAAGACAGAGGCAGAAATCAAGAGTAATGCAGCTGAAAGCAAGCTAAGGAACACCAAGGGGACAATGGCTACCACCAGAAACTGGAGAAGGAAGGACTCTACTCAGAGTCTGAGGGACTGTCAGCCTCTGCTGACACCTTGATTTTTAGACTTCCAGCCTCCAGAAAAGTGAGAAAATAAATTTCTGTTGTTTTAAGCCACCCAGTTTGTGGTAGTCCTAGGAAATGAATACCAATGGGAGATATGCAAGGGAACAAATGCAATAATTACAACAGAAGCAGCAATGCAACATCTACTGAGTTCCCTGAGCTGAGCCTGTTGCATTTATTAGATTGTGTAAGCCAGGAGAGTCTCTTGTGAACCTCAGTGGCAATGGATATATGCACAAGTAGAGGTAATTTACCCAGGAAAAGGACATGCTATGTCTGCCCAAGGAAGGCAGGGAAGGTTTCCCAGAGAGGATAGTTGGAGCCGGCAGCAGAAGGATGAAGTAGACACTCAGCAGGAATGGGCGGGTTTGGAAGAGAAGACACCATTTGGATTAGAGCCTTGTGTGTGCAGAAGCAGAAGAGTGTGAATTAGTTTTAAAATTTTAGGAAACTACAAATATTTAAGCATTGCTGGTGCTGATATTCATCTGCCTTCTAGACCCCATTCTTCACCTTGATGTCTCATAGACTTCTACTCAAAAATCCCCAAGTTGAACTATATTCTTCTTGCTACCCTCAATCTATTCTACCCATTCTCCTTTTGCTTTCTCAGACTTGGTGAATGGCCCACCACCCACACATTTAGCTTAGCTACAAGAGTGCTAGCATGTTCAACTCTTGGAAATGGACTTCCTTTTTATCACTGGGTTAAACAACCTTTTCTGAGCTTTACTATCTCTGGTTGTGATGGATTCCCACTTGGCACAAGCTTGCAGCTCTCCAGCTGTGTCTTTAGCCCATATTCCTTCCAGCCAAGCCTCTCTGGCAGATAATTAATGATCTGTAAACAAATATTTAATTGTATGAGGGGAGCATATATTTAAAGAGACTTTGTGATAGAGCAAAGGTTTCTTTTTATAACATGAAAAATATCTCTCTCACCAGCTCTTCCCCCACTCTCAATTTAACAATTAATCTGGATTTTCATTTAATTTTCAATCTGAAGCTGTTTTATAGTAGGGACCTCAAAACAAACAAATCTGCCCAAGAGACAGACGATATTGTCCTGATGTTTATCCATGGCAGGTGCTTCCTGAAATACTTTTCTTTTCTCTCTAAGTACCTTTCTTTTCTAAGTCAGCAGTCCTCAACCTGTGGGTTGTGACCCACAGGAACTGTATTAAAGGACTGCAGCATTAGGAAGGGTGAGAACCACTGCTCTACGCCCTGCCCCTTTGGCCCTCAGATTCAAGACTTGGGCATTTGCTGGGAGAAAGAAAATTTTAGCTCCTGGTAAGCAGGGAGAAGAAATGTGAAATTAGTAAGAGTTTTAATACATGCGTGGCTCTTTTATTTATGTTCTCTCATTTTACTTCTCACTACACCCTCATCAACTGCTTGCTATCCATTGTTAGATAAGAAAGTAAAGTTACCTTATATAAGCTAGCCGTAGCTTGTAATGGGGAATGGCTGATCTTGAAGGGGGTGCATGAATTAAACACAGTGAGATTATCATCTCTAAGCACACTTGTTCAAGCTGTTTAGGTCATCAAGTCAGGCTTATTGCCTTTGCAAAGTGGATATAAAGTCATCATCTTAGCCATGCTGATTTCCCAAGAGTGGGCTGGAACACTAGTGTTGGTGGGCAAGAAGCCACAGTGGAAACTTTTTTCTTTGCTCCTTGGGCTGGGAGTCAGGGGTAGGCGCTATTGGGGGAGGGGCCTATAAAGCCACATAAGCTTCAGAGAGGAAGCACCTTGGCCTGGATCTGAAATCGAGCCCTCTCTAGGGAGTTTGAAAAGTGGTTTTTGCACAGTTCTTAATAGCTGAGCAGTTTTAGAAAGAGGAAGCACAGCAACAATTTTAGAATAGTTAGTGGGGTGCAACAAACCCCAAAGACTGAACCCACAGGAATATTCTCCCTGCTCATTTGTTTTGGAAAACATTTAGTGATCATGGAACACCTGCCTGTGCCGGGTCCTATGCTCTCTCCTGGATCTTTGGGCTCTCCCTATTGGAGCATCTCTTCCTATCTTCACTTACACGTGCTCAAGTCTTCCCCAGCTGCCTTGAAACCCCGCTCATTCCTCCTTTTCCCTTAATAATTCCTTCTCACCTCCTCTTCACAAGTAGAACTTTTTGAAAGAAAGTACTGCCCACACTTACTGTCAGCATCTGCTCACCTCTTATTCTCTCTTCAATTCCACTTTAGCCTGGCCTCTCCCTCTCATAAACTAGCTCTTCAAGGTCACTAATGACCTAGCAATTCAAGGACATGTTCCTTGGTTGGTCTGCATTCACACTGTCGACCTGGCCTTTTCCCAGAAAACTTTTTTCCTCTTGACTTCAATGATCATGAGTTTCTTCCTACCTCATTGATAATCTTCAGTGTCCATGAAGTTTCCTTTTCCTCGAATACCATTTTAGATGGAAGTATTGCTCAGAATTTTGCCCTAAGTCCTCTGGACTTTTCCTTCTGTGTACTCAGACACCCAATGGAGAATTCTCTTCTCCACTCGGGCTAATAACTTGCATGCAGCTGCTTACTAGACATCTGGATTTTGACATCTGGTCTTACTGGTATCTCGAATATTTCAAATGCATCTCTTCAAACCTTTCTCCACAATCCTGCTTCTCTGCAAATGTTTTCTATTTTAGTAAAGAGCACGATCATCCATCCAAAGATCAGGTTAGAAACATGTGAGTCATTCTTGACTCTCCCTGTCCTCTCACCTCTTAGTCATCAACTCCCATGGATTCTACACCATTTATAACTTTCAAATATATTTCTCTTCTTCTCCACTATATCCTAGTTTAATGTTCATTTCTTTGCTCTTAATCTTACGCCCCACCCCAGATACATTCTCTAAACCAGAATGATCATCCTCAACTACAAATTTGATCATAGTACTTCTCAAACAGAACTTTCCCTAGGCTTTTCATGTATCTACAGATAAAATATGACAAGATTTAAATTCTGTATGGTTATTCCCTACACCTGTCTGGGCTCAACTCATGCAACATATTCCTTTATTATCTTTACTTCAGCCAAACTGGCCTTCATCTTGTTCTTTTCTTTTTTCTCTTCCTACCCTTCTCCTCATTACCCCTTCTTTTCCTTATACTTCTTATTTAACTTTTTATTTTGAAATAATTATAGATTCACACATAGATGTGAGAATAAGCCTGAGAGGTCCCACGTACTCTTCAATCAGTTTTCACCAGTGGCAACATCTTGCATACCAGAGTATAATATCACACCTAGAAAGTTGACATTGTTACAATCCATTGACCTTATTCATATTTCACTAGTTTTACATGTATTCACTTGTGTACATGTGTATATTTAGGTCCATACAATTTCATTACAGGGTGATATTCATGTGACCACCTCTGCCATCAAGATATAGAACAATCCCATCACAAGGGTCAATCTGGTCTTTTTGTGGTACCTCAGTGAGCCAACTTCCTTTTATTTCTAGGTCATTGTATAAAGCATTTCTTCTACTTATAACATTTTCCCCTAATGCCACTAATTTTTCCAATTACTATTTCTCATTTAGGCCTCAAATTAAATATTACTCAAAAAAGACTTTCTCTGACCCTACACTTGGTTAGGACCCTTACTCTCTGTTCATTAGCACCCTGCACTCCTCTTCTACCATCATAGCCCCTGATTTCTCATCCCTGCACAGATATTAACTTCATGAAGGCAGAGGAGCTGTATGTGGCTTGTTCACTTCCATAGCTCTAATACCTAGCACAGTACCTACAGGGAGGGAATTTCTTAATTAAAACAGGTAGGAATAATAAGTTAATAAAAAACTAATGAGTCTGGTGGAGCTCCTTCCCTTTAGAAACTCCTAGTCATGAAACAGGCAACTGTGAAATAGTAAATTGAATCAGTGTTATCTTGGAAAAAAGCGCCAGAGGTTGTAGGGATGTGAAGTATTCCTTTTCTTCCCAACTTCCAGATTTGGGCACAGCCAGGGCCAGAAGAATTCTCAAGTCCACATGTTTATGTGCCCAGAACCTTCATCTCAGTTTGGCACATCAGCAAAGTGGAGCAAGTATTGTGGTAATGAGTCTAAAGGCATGATTTGAAAGAGCTCAGCTGGAAATGTTATCCACTCCATAACCACAGACTGAGAGCAATCTTGGTTATAGACTAAGTCCTGACATGAGCTACACAATAAGCCCTGATCCTAGCCACAGAATGGTCCTCATCCTGGCACAGATCTTGACACTATCCAACAATGTGATAAATATAGCATCTTCCAGAAGGATAACAGGTAAGGTAATGGCAAACCTCCATTAAAGGGGAGGCTACCCAAAGCATATGTCTGCCTACGGAGTCAATGACAGAAACATCCACTTTATATCCTAACATGAAAAATACAATTATTGAGTCTTGAAGAGTTAAAGGTAGAAGGGTCTTGAAAGTTATTATCTCCCCTTACACCACTTTTTTAAGCAGAGAATGGAAACTCAGCTTACAGGATATAGGAATATAAATGTTAATGTTTAATATCTAACTTTGGAGCCAAAAACCCATGCTCTTATTTCTAAATCCTTCCTAATTGATTTTACCAAAACATAACTGGCCTTTGACTTGGAAACACCAAACTGAAGATTTCTCCTGGCCTCCAACTGGTACTATCTAACACACTCTTCCCCTACCAGACAGAGTGACCTATTTAAAGCAAAAAAAAAAAATAAAAATAGCCATGTTAATCTCTTGCTTAAAACCCTTCAATGGTTTCCTATCAACTTCAGGATGGAGTCCAGCTCCTTAGTCTCCAGATCCAATAGAGCCCTGCCTCCTCTCTAGCCTCATCTCTTGTCTCTGCTGCTATTCTACTTTACTGAGCACATCAGGTTGGAGCTGGGCCCTTTCCCAGAATGGATTTCTCACCAAAATTTTCCTGGCTCTTTCTTAACCTTCAAGATTCACCTCAGCCATTATCTCTTCCAGAGAGCCTTCCTGGAACTCTTAGATCGTAACTCTGCCCCATCCTTATGGCTATCCCTGGTAGGTCACTTAGAACCTTCAACTGGAAATGTCTTATTTATGTGTCTGTGCTTCTGGAGGACAGGAACTGCATCTTAATCATTCCTCCCCCACTCAGTGCCCAGCACAGGACCTGGTATGTTGGAAGCGCTCAGTGAATTCTGATGGAAAAAGAAAACAACTCTATGATTACTATTTGCTAGGTGTTAACTGTATGCACCAGGCAGCAAGCAAGGTGCTTCTCACGCCTCATGCCGTTTCATTCTCTTAGTAGCACTGGGACTACTCGGCCTGCTTAACAAAGCCCTCCCCACCCAGAGTGGCCCACCGAGGCTCCAACACCTATGCTTCCAGGGGCCTCCAACTGCAGCCCACAGCTGGCTGTGAATACTTATCTAAGAGTCATCATGGCTCACACATTAATACACAAACACTAATGAAGCTGATGGTCAAATAAAATACATAATTTTTGTAATATCGACCACCATAGATACGCATTCATAACCAGCTGTGGGCTATGGTAGGACACTCCTGGGGCCCCCATCCTGGTCCCACCTTTTATTCCAACCTAGGGCCTATGACTCTTGCCTTCTATACTTTTGCTTCATTCTTGAACTTGCCTTTCTACCTGGCCTATTCAGGTGGAATCCAGAGTCAGAATCTCTGCCTGTTTTTCTGTTTCACATTTATCCTAGACCACTGACTTACACCCTCAGGAGCAATCTCTGTAGTCTGCATGCTTAACCTCCTTCATGCCAAGGGACAGCCCAGGCTCTAGACCCCCGGTACCAACCCTGCACTCCAGGTCCTTGAGTAGCTGAGAGGAAAGAGCAAATTAAAGTGGGCTTGATCATAATACTGTTCAGGTGAAGGCAAGGCAGCTTAATCAAGTTAAGAAATGTGCCCAAGGTCACATGGTTCGGCTTCTGCCTAATGCTGAGACCCAGATGTAGTTTCTCCTCTTGTGTGGAGGACACACCCTGTCTTCTTTCAAACAGCTCTTGAAGGCCCACCTATTTGTCTATGTCGAATGTTGGCTATGAGCTCTCCAGACAGGCATTCTTACCCAGCACATCCCCTGTGATCCAGCCCAGGTCTTGCACAGAGCAGAGCCTTAAGAAAGGTAAGGTAAAGGGATGAATGAGTGTCAAGCTCAAGTTCACACTAATCTCCCTCTGGCTTCGTGGACATTCTGCCTTTCCTCTACCACTGTTGCAAAAGATACTTAGAACCCTCTTTGCATTTGTTTTGGTACTAAAGAAACAAAGCTATCAAATACATTTTCTTGTCAATTTTTTTTTTTGTAATTGATACTAAATCTCCCTGTACAGAAACACATACCTTCAACATCTTAAGGAAAGCTAGTGATGGTATAATTGCTTAAACAAAGGAAATGTGACATCGTGTTTAAAGTATAGGTCTCTATGTACAGAGCTTTAACGTAAAATTTTCGGAAGCTATGAAGAGAAGGTACGTTGGTATTCAACAAAATTGGGTTAAAATCCTGACTCTGCCTCTCAGAAGCTGTGAACCCTGGGAAAGAAACCTGAGAATCATCCTTATCCACTCTAGCCAGTCTTTCAACAAGTCTTGTGAAATTCACTATCTAAATGTTTCTTTAATCTGATTCAATTGTGAGTGAGCTAGTCACAACTGGTGGTTAAGCACTTAGGCTCTTCACCTGGACTTGAATCCCAGGTGTTTTACTTATTATGTCACTTTGAGTAATTAACCTCTCAATGTCTCAGTTTCCTCATCTGTAAAATGGGGATTAAAAACCTTAGGTTGTTAACAAGATTCAATGAAATAATCCCCCAAAGTAGCAAAATTCCTGCCCCAGAGTGGAGCTTATAAGCATCAGTCTATTATTTCTTATTCATTCCTTTGTTTAGGCCATTATCATCTGCAATTCCATGCTACCATATCCCCTCTTGACCTCACCAACCCAAGACCATCTCTGTGAGGTTTCCTCTAACACCTTTTCTCTAACCCATTCTCTGTACCATAACTAAAAGCATTATTTTTAAGAAGCAGATAAGACCATATGATTTCCAGAGAGAAGCCCTGATCTCCTATTACAGGGTTGTCCGTATGTAAAGTACGAGCTTCCTAGCTTTAACAGGGTCCCTGCATATCTCCCAGTGATCCTGAGAGTGAAGTTTTACACCCCCTCCCCATTTTACTGCCTTGGAGTGTTCGAGTAAGTGTTCCCCCAGGTCTTCCAGTTAGTCACTGGTCTAGCTGGGATTTGTACCCAAACTCTTCTGAGTTCAGAGCCTGTGCTCTGATCATTGGCCCACACTGCTTACCTCCACTCACTCTGACCATCCACGACTGAAAATAGAGGCAGCGTCTGATAAACAGGAAAGGAATGGCACATCAGGTGAGAAAGAGGTGCTGGAGGGAGGAGCACCGTGGGCTGTAGGGCTGGAGGTCCAGGGGATGCTTCCTGGAGGATTTGGGATTCTCGGGGTCTGGAGGAACAGCGGAGCAGTGATGACACTGGAAAGAAAACTGAAGTGTTTTCAGAATCATCTGAGGAGATGTGAGGTTCAAGTCTGAGTAGACACAGTGCTGCAGCTAAAACTCTCTTCTTCCTCAGCACTGGCAAAATCACTGGAAACTCAGAGGTTCTCTTCCAGATTTCAGTTGTTTAGAGTGAATGGAAGAATGATGTTAAGTTTCAAGGCCTGCCAGATCCTCTTTAATAGACAGAGATTAACAAACTCTGGTTAGAGAGGGGAGAAGAGTTGCTCCCTCTTGAATTCCTACTCACACGGTCTTATTAGTAGTGATGGCAGAGATGTAGGGATTCTACGCAAACATCCATCCAATGGCTCTGCACATCTTCCCAGACACCTGCTGAACTCCAGATCCCATGCTGAAGATGCGGAAAACAGAGGTGGTTCTTGGACTCTAAGTACTCATGATTTAGTGGGGAGAATATCTACTATACAATGACAATGCTATGTGAAAAGTTCTCTGGGGTCTAGGATAGAAGTGCTTGGGGGAATTTTCTTAGGAATGATAGCTAAGCAAAGTTCTGATGGACTACTTTTCACCAAAAGGATTACCTAGGTTCATTTCAAAAGGCAGGTTTGGGTTATTGCTTTTTGTTACTATAACTATAGAACACTGTGCTCTTGCTTAATGTCGTGGAGTATTTAGACAAGAGCATGTAGAGTGGAATAGTGGTATGGTAGACTCCCTGGTTTCTGGAATTTAAAATGTAATTCCACATCCTCATGGATATTTCCTCCACTCTAGACCAGGGATAACACCATTACTTCCCAGATTCATGGTTGAAGTGCCTAGTGGATAGTCTGCAGGTGGGCCTAGAGGAGAAACATAGTCTCTGTGTCTGTAACTATGGTCCCAGTGAGGTGCTGCACCAGGGCAGAGGCTCGGGATGCAGACAACTCTGCCATTTACCAGCTGTGAGACTCTGCAAAAGCTACTTAATCATATTGGGCTGCAGTTGTTTCCTTTGTTCAACAGGAACAATATTACGTTGCCTAGCCACGAAATGGTACTTCCCAGTTCTCCCATCCCTGTGTGGTTTGGCCCCTTCTCTCAGCCTATTTCCATATCTGTGAACAGGACAGGATGGTGAGGCTCTGTGCAGGGAAAGAATAAGAGAATATTCTCTAAGGGCTATTTAGCATTGACATCCCATGCATAAAACAACAGCCAGATTGGACTGTTGCTTAATTCTATCCAAACTGCCAGATAGGCATTTGAATAAGTAATCTAATATATACATTTTTATTCTATTCAATATTCAGGTCGTCTCCTGGTTGGAATGAGTATTCAGAATGATGATTGCTTGGAAACATACCATTCCAAATACGAATGAGAATATTTTTGCGCTTTTCAGTTCAGCAAGAATGGGAAGGTATGAGATTAGGTTTTGCAAATAATCACATCTTTCACATCTTGGATGCCTTATATATACACTTACTACACGTCTTTCTTCATAACCTTGGAAATGCAAATCCCTAGACTTTCAGAGACCTGAACATACTTCCTGTGCTAAGTCAGTTCTCATGTGAAGATGGCAGAACAGGGAGAAAAGATTTGACCTCTCATCTGGTCTTTGAGGTCCTGCTATAACCTCCTCCTTGTCCAGCAAGCACTGGGCTGGGTCCCTCACACTGCAGCAGGGTCAGACAGCTCACACCACTTTCAAAGGAGCTGATCCTACTGACAGGTGGCTCTGAGCTGGGGAAATAGCCACTCACACTCAACAATCTCCCTGCTACTTGTGTTCCTGCAAGGATGCTTTTTCTGCATTCTAATTTTTCTGCCCTAAGATATTCCTGTAGGGACAGAAGGCAGTGACCCTGTCCCTTCCAATTCAGCCTTTTTCCTGAGCTGAAGCTCCACTCTCTTCAACAATGAGCCTGCTCTTTGTTCTAGCACAGGGCTCTGGAGGGATCTGCCTTGGGGACATCAAGAGCAACAGGGACCTCAGGATGCCCTGGTTAATTCTTTTTCCTTAGGCATCCCTTGCCATTCAGTAGGAGAAAAGGAAAGTTTTAAAGTAAAAGCAGCAAAGTAGCTGATTCTGAGGAATGCTAGTGCTTTTCATCAAACAGAGACCACCATGGGAGAACAGAGACATTTGGATTGCAGCAGTTACAGCAGGATGAACAGAGAGAGTTTACCATATGAACTATTCCCATCACAACTGCTTCAGAGGGAAGTTTCTGCACATATGCATGCGTGTTTTTGTGTGCAAATGTGTGTGTAAATGTCAGTGCTTATAACAGAGCATCCACTCTCATACACTCAACAATGCCATGGTTCTTCACTTGGCCAGTGTCAGGTCTTCAAAATTCTCTCAGATATTACCTCCACTAGGAAGCATTCCCTGATGTGCCCGCTTCATTTTAACCAACTCTGCGCACCCAGGGAAATTTCTGTGCTTTCTTCTTTGTTGTTCAGTGCCTTGTCTGCTTTCCCCATTAGACTGTGGCACTTTCTGAGGGTCTTGACTGTAACTGGTTCTCCTCTGCCCTCCTATGCTTGGCCCATGCATGGGAACTCTGTACATGTGTGTTACATGAATGCATTTGAAGAAAGGTGTCTCAGTCCGTCCCCGGGTATCAGCATTAACCCTGCTGCTATGCTCCTCTTCTCCCACCACAAAAGGCTTAGGTGACACAGATCAAGTAGAGGACACGGTTCAGGAAGATGCCATCATCTGTAGGGGGATAACTCAGACAAGCCAGCGGCATCCACGCTTCTGAAACTGCATGAACCTCCCTGTGAGAGGTGAACGTTGGGCTGGACGGTGCTGGGTCTTTCCGTCCCCAGTCTGCTTGGGGCTGACCATCCTCGTGAGTGATTTGCTATCCTCCTCTGCCTGGCCTCTCAGGAGCAGCTGGTCCTATAGAGCTGACACTCACATTTTCCTTCTTTCCAGCCAAGTCACAGCTTTTGGATGTTCCCTGTGCAGATGTACAGGATTCTCACACGCATCTGCATATCAGAGGGGCAGGGAAGCTGCTTGGCAAGAGGCCTTGGCTCAGCAGGAGTGTTCCATTGGCAACCCCTAAGTTGTGGAAGGATCTTTCTCTGCACTGTTCTTGGCTAAGGAACGCACCAGGAGATGGGGCTGGGCAGGGGTGCTGTGGGCAGATAAAACTGTGACCTATTAGTCTTCCCTGGAGACTGATAAAATCAGTGGGCAAGTCTTGGGGCAGAGAACTGATGTCCAAGGCAATGACACAAAGGGAAGAAAATGAAAATGCAGTCATTAACCTATTCATGTAGGGCAGCCCACACCCGATTTGCAGAGACTCTGCTGTGTGCTAAGCAGATAAGAGTCATTAAATATGAGGGAGGACCCGCTTCCCACCGGAGATCTGCCACTTTCAAGGTCTGGGAGCTTGGGCAAAACCTTTACCCTGTGTTGGTATAGGTTTCCACACTTGTAAAGTAGAGCGATAATGATACCTGCTACAGAGGGCTGAGGGGAGGATTAAATGAGATCAACCCCATAAGGCACATAGCAGAGTATGGGAAAAATGTTTAGGAAACACAAATTCTTTTTGAGCATTTTGTTTACTATACATTTATTCTATGTTAGGTAGCATTAAAGTCACCTTAAATGTTTTGTCATATTTATTTCCCACAATCAACCTCCAAGATAGGTATTATTACCCTTGCTTTGAAGTCAAACTGAGATACAGCAATGTTAAGATGTTTCCCAAGGCCATACAGTATACAGAGAGGCTGTCAGATCTAACTTGCAGGGCTGTGATGCTTCAGATGTAAATGTCACACATGAAGCCAGGCCAAAGTTGGAGAGTTTCCATGAGAAAGGAGGTCTAAGCTTGTATAGGACCAGAGGAAAAGAGAAAATCAAATTCTCAGCCAGAGAGGCTGAGGTCACAACTGGAAAGATATGTTGGGTGTCAGCAGCTCTAATGTGTATAGCATAGAGTGAAAAGAGAGAGTAAGGCTGGTAATTAGGAAGGGCAAGAACAAGACAGCTCAGGCTCCCAGGGAGAGGCCAGAGCCAGGGAATCAGCATGAAGGCTGAGATGCTATGAATGTGCCAGAGCTGGCTGGCCTGGGGTAGCTTTTTTTCCCTCCCTGGTCCTGTAGGACAGGGACATAATACCTAGACAACAAGGGTGAGGGGAGGGCTAAATGAAGGGAGGCATAAAAAGCTCTTTTCATATGATCTGGAGCATGAAAGGGCCTAAGAAATACACTAGAGAAAAATATTCTGACTCAAGTCTTTGGATTACAGAAAGAAAAACAGAGGTTATTGTATTCACGCTCTTTATAAGTGGGGTCCTAGCTTAAGCCTTGTGTTCCTTGCAAGAATTCATTCATATGAAGACTCTTGAAGGATGAAATTAACACAGAAGGTACTGGCCCTACTTTAGAGAAGGAGGAAGGTGACAGTGGGTGTCTGACCATGAGATTAGTTTCCTGGGACAGTTCTATGGGTCTGTGCTTAAGTCCCAGGAAGAGGCTGGTAGAAACTATTTCTAAAAGGAGCACAGAGATGTGACTGTAGAGTGAGAGGATGAATAGTCTTCTGATTTCTAGATGGAAAAGAGTGTGACTTTGGCTGCTAGATTATTTCTTGTTCCAGCAGCTTGATAGCATGCATAAGCAGTGCCCTTGGTTAGATGACCAGATTTCTCCTGGTGGACAGTGGGAACCCTGACTGGGATAGGGCATTCTCTCAAAAGCAGGAAGCAGAGAACCTCACAGGATGGGCTGAGCAAGAGAGAAGACACATGGTAAACAGTGTGTGCAAGTGGATGGCATCCTTTGAGTTCACATACAGTAGCACTCGGAGAACCTAGAAATAACCAAGCAAGACTATGAGAAAGACTAGAGTCCCACGCTAGCAGGTAGGGGGATGGGGCAGAAAATCACACATGATGACTGTAAAGGGGGCCCCATTTGTGCCTGCAGGCTGAGTGGTCTGGGAAAGATCAGTTATATACTCTGCTTACACTCCAAATCGCTGCTAGGGGTCTGAGGTAACTTCTGAAGACAGGTACCTTACAATTCTCTCACGTGTTCCTTCTCTTACCTCTGACACCCTGTTTGTCAGTAAGTCCTCTGGTTTCATCTTCTCAAATATTTCTCACTTCTTCCCTAAGTCTCTAGCCTTCTTCTGGTTATGTGAGGAATATGGTCAGTTCTCCAGAGATTGAGGGTGGTGTAACAGCTCATGTCCATTTTTATGTTAAAGTGCAGGAAATATAAGGAGCTATACAACATAGACTTTCCCTTTAGGATTTTATGGTTTGGTTTTCAACAACACACCTTAAGATTCCTCAAAACTCTCAATGAAGGAATGAGTTCACTGGCTCACTTATTCATTCAACCAGTTAACAAACAAACATTTCCCGAGGACTCTGCTAATCTCAAGGCTGGCCCCTGGGGAAACAGGGCCCCTGTGCTTGAGGTGCTTGTGGTAGGGAGACAGGTTCATGGTAGAAGGTTGTGCACTGAGTAGCCTCCACTATTGACAGTTGGCAAGTTGAAAGGACAATGCACATAATTTCTGGAAAAGACCTTCCCTCGGCCATTTGGCCAATGATTTCTTTTCCCATCTTCTTCCCTGGGTGTTGTGCCTGACTGATATGGTCAAGGGAGGGGGTCCACTCCAAGATCTCATTCTAGAAGCAGTGTGGAGTAAGGAAAGAACACGGGCCTTGGTGTGGATAGCCTTGGGCTTCAATCTCAGTTTTACCATTTGATAGTTATGTGACTTCATTAATTTTGTCCTGTGTAAAAAGGAAATAATGTATGTAAAGTGTATGGTATAGTTCTGGGCATATAGTAAGTACTCAGTTAATGAAAGCTACTTTTATTCAGAAGTTTAGCTTTGGCAAAATTTATTCAAGATAAATAAATAACTGAACTTTACTATGAGGAGCTACTGAAATATTGGATTTTATCTGTACCAACAGTCTAGCCCAGCCTAGTCTGATAAGACCAAGAGCAGAGAAGTGGCCTTCCCGTGGTCACTCATCTGAGGAAGCACCTTCAGAGCTGCTTGCTCAGCTAATTATATTTGTTTCTTTTTAAAATTCCAAGTCACTAATTTGACCTTTGGAGATGCTGGTTGGTAAAATGTCCAGGTTTTCCCACATGCTAACTGTCTGCTGTGCTCAAGTCCAGTCTCTATATATGGAGTGGGACAACAATACTTGAAGTTGATGTCATGTAGAGGCCTCTCCTGCCTCCTTACTCCCAGCCCCAGTTCTCTGGAAAGCATCAAGAATAAACAAGAGCACACATGTGACAGGAGCATTCCTCTCTCTGGCTTTGTCCCCAACAGATGGGACACAATAAGTGATCTTTCCAAGCTCTGATCCTTAGCAGCATAGGGGCAGAAGATTTGAGGAAAGGGGGTGGAATTCTACATGGAGAGAAACTCAAGTTCTTTAGCTCAAACCCATGTGTGCCATGGAATCTGAGAGCTGGTAACTGGGGGGACATCTAAGACCACTCAACACTGGCACATACAGACCTCTAATAATAAATTAATCTAGGACCTCAGATTCAGGCCTCCTGAATTCCAGTGTGGTATCTTCTCCATGTTCCTGGAAGGCTTTGTTCAAGCATCTACAGTAGCTTCCTATTTTCAAATGCTTTAAATTCAAGTGTTTTTGTCTGACATTAGGGTCTAAGAGATATGATCCTTACTCTACTTCACTGGATTTATTTCAAACTCAATGGACAACTTGGACTGATACTTCCTTGCTCTTGAAAATTTGCTCTAGTTTTTATTTTCCTTAATATCCCTCTTTTCTGATTTCTGTTCTAGGATCCCTGGTTTCTAGGTATATTTTCTTTATTCTATCCTGTCCTGACCACTCTAGTTTCTGGCTGAGGTTCAGCCTTCTCCAATAAAGCACCTTTTGGGGGCTTATCATGTCAGATGGGGCATTTATGGAATGGGCAGAGGTCTGATTTTAGTGCCTCTTCTAGAGGTGTTGACACAGCAGCGTTCAGGGATGGCTGTCACTGTTCAAAGCCCAACAGGCTGGCATCAAGAGGGTCTGAGACGAAAGATAAAGAACCTTTCAGCAAGGTCTCACGCAGGGTCTAGAACTGTGGGAGATTAGCAGAAAGGTGAACTCAGAGAAGTCTTTCTGGAAGCCAAGGAGAGTGATGGGAAGCCACCACTTGAAGCTGAGACAGATAACAGTAAGTGTGGGTCCTCCGGTGTGACTGAGACCTTGTAGATGGGGAATGTCTTTGGGGACATAAAAATGCACAAAAGTTCACAGTAAGGACTCTGCGTTGGGGTCCGACATTCCTATTCCTAACTAACACAGATAGCACTGCACTGACAAATCTAGCAATTTCTTAGTTTATTTATTCATCATCTATTCCCTAGAGTCAGCTCTATGCCAGGTGTTGGCCTAAATGCATCAGATATATTCCTGGCCTTTAAAGATTTCATTTCTGGGGCAGAAACATTTGAGTAAACTCAAAAGTAATATGGAGTGGGAGAAGGAAGCGAAGCGGGCTGTGAAAGCATGGAAGAGGCACCTAACCCAGACTGGAGGCTGAGGGAGGAGGGGAGAGGAAGGAGTGGATCTGAAAAGTTCCTACAAGAAAGTCTGCTGAGGGAGAAAAGGAATTAGATATGTAAAGAAGAGATAGTGTCAGATTGCTTAAGAGAGACACAGGCAGGCTTGGGAGATCAACTGTCAGAAAAGTAAAATAAAACAAACAAAAAAACTTCAATTCTCAAGCAGAGATCAGCAATGGGAAAATCAGATTATTCTCAAGTGTCCAGATTAGCAAGCACGAGGCAAGCACGGGGGGTCTGGACTCTTGGCTGATGTTCAAGGGAAGAGGAAAGAGATTCTAGGATCCCAGGAGGAGGTTCACCCCATGTAAAGGGAGCCTAGACTTGGTGATACAGGGTGTGGGTCTCATGTACTCTTCACTGTATTTACCACGGCTCGCTGCACTCAGCTTTGGGCTCCAACCCCAGGTAAGAGTAAGGTTTTGTTTTGCTGCACTTGGGTCAGACTTGATGCACTTCCCTTCCTTGGAGCCTGGTGATGGACAGACTGTGTGAGGCAGATCTCAGTACTGGAGGTACTACTCTTCCTCATGTGGACTTCTTTGCTCCTTTCACTCTGACTCTGATGGGGATATTTTTGAGCAGCTTCTTTTTGAAGTCAAGGCTCAAGCTAGGACACGGGGAAAACAGGAGTATTTAGGAGATGTGTTGTTTCTAGACCATGTGAGCCTTTCTAGTTTGGGATAAAAGGACCCTCCTTTGAGTTCAGCTCAGCTCAGTTGCATTCTGCACTGGGATTTGGAGCCAAAGGCCTGGGTAATAGTGATAACTAACTTCTTCTCTCTTGTAGATATATGTGCCTCAAGGAGTTGCCAGGGAGCGTTGGCTGATATGAGGTTAGATTTGGGTATTTTTGAGTCCCCTGGCCAAATGCTATCAAAGTATTATCTCAGCAACAAACACCTTTAGCAATATTGCTGCCTATTAGCTTTAGCGGGAGACTGATTGTTCCCCAGTTTCCTGCCAGCCTCTTCCTTGGGACCTAAAATCTTTTCATTTTTCTCTTGAACCATCTGCTTGCTAATGTGGACGTTTAAGAATTTCTTGCTGAATTTACCCATCACTGACTTCTGCTCATTAGCTACTTTTTAAAAACATTTTATTTTGTAATTGATATATGATAGTTGTACATATTTACAGAGTACACAGTGATGTTTTGATACATATAATGTGTATTAGCACATTCATCAACTCAAACATCATTTCTTTGTGTTGGGAACATTTAACATCCTCCTCTGACTATCTGAAACTATATATTATTATTAACTGTTGTCATCCTACAGTGCCATAGGACACTTCTATCTTGATGTAATTTTGAGTCCTTTAACAAATCTATTTCATCCCTCCCTCTACCCTTCCAAGCCTCTAGTATCCTCTTCTACTTTTTACTACTGTGAGATCAACTTCTTTTTAGCTTCCACATATGAGTGAGAACATGTGGTATTTATTGTTCTGTTTCTGGTTTATTTCACTTAACATAATGTCTTCCAGGTCCTTCCATGTTTCCATGAATGAGAGGATTACACTGTTTATGGCTGAATAGTATTCCACTGTATACATAAATTGTGTACATGTACCACATTTTCCTCATCCATTCATCTGTGTTGGAACACCTAGATTGATTCTATGACTTTGCTGCTGTAAATAGTGCTGCAGTAAGTATGAGGGGACAGATGTCTCTTTGATCCACTTGTTTCTTTCCTTTGGATAAATGCCCAATAGTGGGATTTCTGGATAATGTGGTAGTTTTTTTTAGAAACTTCCATATTTTTCTCCAGACTGGCTATACTACTTTACATTTCCACCAACAGTGTATAAGAGTTCCCTTTTTTCTAGTATTGGTGGTCTTATGTCTTTTTGATCATAGCCATCCTCAATGGGGTGAGATGATAACTCAATGTGGTTTTGATTTATATTTCTCTGATGATTAGTGATGTTGACCACTTGTTCACACTTTTTCTGCCATTTGTATGTCTTCATTTGAGAATTGTCTGTTCTGGTTATTTGCTCATCTTTTGTTGAGACTCCAAGTGCTATTTTAATGTTAATAATAATTTTTCAAATAGCCAGATAGAATACTGGTTCAACCACATTTTTTCCTTTCTCTTTTCTCTCCACTGTTGAACAGAATAATGAATTAAATCCCAGATTCAACCAAGGTAGGTCAATTACCAAAGTAATAGAAATAATGGCCATTTGCATATCACTGTGGCATACTGAAAAGAACAGGAGTCAGATGGAATGAATTTTGAATCTGTGCTTAGATTACTAGCTGAGTGACTTTCAACAAGTGACTTTACCCTCAGTTTCCTCATCTATGAAAATAGGGATAATAATTCCTACCAGATAAGACCACTGAGAGAGGTAAATTATATTTAATTCCGGAAGGCTTGAGCCCTGAATATATTTCTTTTCATACCTTCAATACCTATAGAGCACCTGATACACAGTGGGTAGATAGTGAATGTTTGCAGTTAGTAATATTTGAGAAAGAATATATCCCAAACGTACAGATCAAGAAAGAAAAAAATGAAAAAGATCATCTTATTCTTCACTGTATGGACCTAGAAATCAGAGAGGCAGATGGGTTAAGAGTTCAAGGCAGTTCTAAGTACAACACTAATGTTATTAGCTGTTAATGATCTGTATGTTGCTGTCATCTCAGCTCAGAGGCAGATATGATTTCTCTTTCTGAAAGCAAATTCTCATTCTCTGAAACATCTCTAATGTAATTAATATATTTCATTACCTTTGTTCCGGCATTAGCCGCTCAAACTAAACAAAACATGGGCAGATTTTGGCTATTCGTTGAAGAAATGGAGTGTGTCTATGTGTGTGTGTAGAGGAAAAGAAAGACATACACACATACACACACACACACACACATACACACACACAGCCAGTTCTGTTGATTTATGGAATTTGTTATGTGAAGTCAGAGTTAAATCCTTGGGTAGGGAGAAGGTTGTGTATAAGTTAAATAATGGAGGCAACCTTTGAAATGGTTGTACTGTTGTCTTTTGAATGGGCAAGTAAAATATGAATTGCTTTTGTCAAATCTGAGACCATTCTTTTATGGCTGATTTTGCTCTGGCAAGTCCTTCTAAAAAGGAGCTCAAAAAGAATTGTAATGGGGCCTACCTCTATGTTCATGCATTTGTGGAAATAAGATAAGTGTCTGTTGCATGAGGTATAATTAGAGTCTTAAGTACATTTTTAACTAGATGTCTATACAGAAAGGAAACTGATCATGCTTCTGAAGAGAGGAAGGAAATGTGCCTCCCAGCCCTTGCTAACCTGAAACCCTAAGGTTCTTGGGTCAGTATGCTCTTTCTTAGTGGGTTGTAGAAACTAGTTCCTAGAATCAATAAGCCTGAAACTCCTGGCACCTCTGAACTCTTGTAAGAATCTTAGAAGACACTTCTTCATGTGTACATTCACTCATTCAACCAATATTTGAGCACCAACTATGTGCCCAGCTGAGAGATTATTGTGTGTCTATAAAGTGTCCCCATGTAATAGAGGAAAATGCCATTATTATACAATAGTATAATACACATTATGATAGAGGTTCTTACAAACCCCTGTGAGAACACAGAAGATGTGCTATGTCTGTCTGGGGAAAGGGACTCAGGGAGCGCCCTCACAGGTGGTCAGGATGAGTAGGAATTAGCCAGACTAACAAGTGCGAGGGAAGTCATTCAAGGCCATGCAAAATCCTGGAAATAAGAGAGAACTTGGTCTATTCTAGGAATTTCAAATAAGAATAGTTTGAGCACAAAGAAGAGAAATCAGGGAAGAAATGAGAAAAGATGTTTGCCCAAGTGCTTTTTGAACACTAGAGACTAGGGCCTCCTGCTGCCCCATGTGTGACATTCTGAACACTTGCTATTTCCTATACATGAAGGTCCTTTCTCATTGGAATCTTTTGTTTAGGCCTCAGCCTGTCCACTGAAAAGGGTACTTGGATGACTTGACTGGGCTCCAGAATTAAATGAGATAATGGATATAAAGAAGTTAACACTCACCAGTCACTCCATGGAGTTAGAGGAACTATTTTATCACTCAGTTTTGCCACGTAGTGCTCAAGTGTGAACTTGGTTAATTATCTAGCTACCATGAACTTTAGTTTCTCCATTTATCAAATGGGTGTGATTATGGAGAGGATTCAATAAAATAATTTTCTGTTATCCTATTTATAAACAGAAGCATGCTGCCCTGGGTACCAGACCCCTATTCCATTTATGCATGTGTCCAGGTCAAGTTTCCCATCAGTGGCATTGATGAGCTTGGGTTCTCTCAACAGCTTTGGTCCGCTAGAATCTCCGCTCACCACACAGGCTGGCTCTCTGCTGCCCCCACCTGTCTGGAGCCGGCTTCCACAGTAGCTACAGGACTGCAAGCCCAGGCTGGTGCCGCTGGTTGGGACTCCCTCCCATACTTCTGACACGGCAGGAACAGAGAGAAGCAGCACTTAGGGCTAACCTCAGCTCATATCCTTTCCCACTGTGTGATTATGTGCGTTCACAGAGGCATCTGGGAGATGCAAAGCCATTTTAGGGTGAGTGATGGAAGCCATGTGGTCAGCAGGCAGAAGGCTTGTACATTCCTGTCTGTCCAGCACCTTGGTGATTTCTTAAGTACTTTAGAGTCTGCAGCCACACCAGGAACACTCCCTAGAATTAAGCCAAATTTATATCTGAGAGACAAATTTGGAAAGGCCACCATCTTCCTTCAGAAGCAAATGTTTTCACCAGCTCCATTTTCCAGCTGTGCAAATTGGTTAATCATAAAGGCTGTAATTTGCAATTAATATTATCTCCTTGTCATCTACTTTCACTGAAGGCAAATATTTGTGGCCACATTTGAAAAGAGGCATATTGTCTTATTTGGGAGCCATACCAGGGACGTGGGCTAAGTGACTATGAGGATACTGATGGCAGTTTCTGAAATTTTTTTGGTCTAGAAGATTTCGGGTAGAAAACACAGGCAGATGTTAGATCAAGGTCCCAGTTTTCACAAGATAAAAACAACTACAGGTATTGATCTTCCGAAACAGATCCTTCACACAGAATGCTATTGGCACTAAGATGTCTACAATAGAATTTTTTGTAATGTTAAAAAATATTCACTTAAATATTCAGCAAAACAATTATCATTTACTTATTTAGATTATGGAATATTATCCAGCCATTAAAAATGATGGTTATGAAAAACTACACACTAACATAGAAAATTCTAATGCCATGTTATTAAGAGAAAAAAAATAAGGAAAAAAATGTAGGCATTCAACACCATATTTAACATATGTATAGAAAAAATGCCTAGAAGAAAATATATCAATATAGCAATTGTGGTAGTTTTTGAGCATTTTCACTCTCTATTTTTTCCTACATTTTCTTTAATGAACATTTACTAATTTTTCTCTTAAAAAATAATTTTAAAAGGCAAGCTGAGGAAATGATTGGTCATGCTGGCAACTTCACAAAGTCACTGTATCCTACATCCTGGGGCGAGGAAGCCTGCTTGCATTGTGGAAATACATTTTCATTCAGTCAGGTTACAACGATTAAAAATCCATTCAAGGGACTGAGTGCTTGTCTTTGCCTTCAAGGCTTTATGAAATATTGAAGGGGGACAACAGCTTTGCTATGGGAAAGTTGTTGGTACAGAGAGCTGGGGAGCACAGAGCTGGTTCCTAAATCAGCCTAGGTTGTCAGTGAGGGCTTGCTGGATAGAGGTAACATTCAAAATAGATTTGAAGGATAAGGAAGCACAGAAACCAAGAAAGCATTCTGGGAAAAGAAAACAAGACAAAAATTTATTAGAGTATGAAAGAACCTGTCACATTTGGGAAATAACCAGCACTTCATTGTGGCTGAAATGTTAGATGCCTGGAAATGAGTGCTAGAAGGGGTCCTCGGGCCAGATTCTGAAGAGCCTTGGATGCCACTCTGAACAATCCTTCTCTGAGAAAGGCTGGAGCGGTTGGGGTTTAAGGCAGTAAGGAACCATTAAGAGGGTTAAGCAGGGGCTTGGAGTGTTCAGAGTTATGATCCCTCTGGCTGAAGCCTGGACTTGGAAATGGATTTGGGGATGGATCTGTGGAGAACAGACACAGAGACTGAAGGCAGAGAGGCTGATTTGGGGACTACAGCAGTAGTCTGGTAAAAGATTCAAAATGTGAACCAAGGAATGCTAGACTGGAAATCTTGTACTCCAGTGCTACATTTGGCCTTGGGGGAGTACAAGCCCTAGAAGGGCTTATAAACATTTTGATTTGTAATACCTCAGGGTACCCTGAGCTCCTTGTAAGACTCTTTCACAGGCCTTGGCCTGTCCACCAATGATGTTTTGGTTCTATTTAAAATATTCTTGCTAACAGGTTGTTTAGCTTCTTCTCAGAGACACCCAATAATGGGGATCTTGCCACCTAAGAAAGCTCATGTTAATCTCAATCTTGGGTGAAGAGGTTCTTCTCCTCAGGCTAAAATTGTCTCCCTATAGCTCTGCCCTTCAATCATAGTTCTCCCTCATGTAGCCACAAACAAAACAAAACAAAACAAAACAAAACAAAATATTCTACTGCCCCTATATTGTGCTGTTTGCTTTTATGCTTGCTGTCTAATTCAATCTTCTTATTCAATCTTATGAACTACTCTTTGACTCTGCACAATTATTATTTCTACTTTACAGGTAGGAAAACTGATACAAGAAGCTAATGGAGAAAAAGATGAGTTCCTTTCCCTAGATTTTTTCTTTTTCATCCTCAAATTCTTCTGACTCTAGTGTGCGGTGGATCTGAATGCTGTCTGGACCCTGGTATGGTCTTAGAAACTGTTCTAATTTACAGTTTGAGGATCTAAACTGAGTGTTGGGTTTTTCAGAGATCTGTAACTGGTACAGCATAGAGAGGGACCATCCCTCTGGTACGATGGTTCATTTTTATGTGTCAACTTGACTGGAACACAGAATACCCAAATATTTGGTCAAACATTATTCTGGGTGCTTCTATCGAGGGTATTCTTTGATGAATTTAACATTTAACTGATAAACTGATTAAAGCAGATTGCCCTCCCTAATGTGGGTGGGCCTCATCTAATTTGATGCATAGAACAAAAGGCTGAATAAAAAGGAGCTATTCCCTGAATGGGAGGCAATCCTTTTACCTAACTACCATAGAATTGGGACATTGGGCCCTAGGCTGGGGCCATGAGATCTAGTCTTGCATAACTACCATGGAATTGGGAAATTGCCTTTTTCCTGCCTTCGGACTCAAATGAAAACATTGGCTCTTCCCAGTTCTTGATCCTGCCAGCCTTGGACTGGAAGTGTACCATTGAGTCTCCTCATTCTTAGACCTTTGGCGTCAGCTTAAAACTCTTGTCATTGGCTCTCCTGGGACTCCAGCTTACTGAAGGCAGATTTGGGGATTTGTCAGTCTCCATAATTACATGAGTCAGTTCTTTATAATAAATATCTTTATATGTGTGTGCATGTGTGCATGCACATGTGTGTATATTTATCCACATTGCCTCCCTGGCCACAGAGTTGACCTAGTGAATAGCAGGCTAGGATACAAGACTAGATCTCATGGCCCCAGCCTAGGGCCCTTTCACTCCCCCCAAACATACCAGGACCATCTGAGGGAACAAATTTCCTTATTGCCTATACCAGCTCTACTGGCATTGATGTTCCACAATTCTAGAAGGGCAAAGGCTAGATTTCTGAATACATAAACTATTTACTACATGGTTATCCATTAATAGAGCAAGGGTTTTCTTCCTTCTAATAGTGTTTTTTCCAGCAAGCACAGTCAGGACACAGAAACCTAAGAGGAAATTTTGCTCTCCCATCACCACTCATCACCTCCATTCCCACTGTTATGTCTAACACTGCTCAGTAGGTTGGACATAGTGCCAGATAATTCACCAACATCCTTGTTAAGTGAGCCAGCCCAAACTGGAAAGCAATGCATACTCCAAGATTGACTGGACTCCAGCACCAGGGTGAGGGTCACATGGGACAGACTGAGGACTCTGGAGACTCAAAGGAGCAGGTCCCCACCCATCCCCTTCCCTGATTCTCTGCTTATCAAAATTGTTAGCCAGGAATATGAGCATATGAGAGAAAGGAGAGGGAGGGGCAGAGGGCTGTGGGTGTGTGCACATGTGTGCACACATCATCAGGGTAGTTAATTACCTTCTCCTAAGATGCATCAGTAAGACTTGAGCTCTCCAAGGGGCATGTATTTCTCTGACTCCTTCTCTCTCCCTCACTACCTCCTTCCCAGGCTCCTGTTTTTAATAAACACCTAATATATGCCAGGCAATGGAGATACAATGAAAGGAAAAGTCAAACCTATTTTCTGCTTTTAAGGAAGTCCTAATGAAAGAGTCAGATATGAGATGACAATCCCAATCCAGTATTCCAAGTGCTGGGAGCAAGAAAACAGGGGGGCAGTGTGAATATGGAGGAATAACACTTACTGTTGCCCATATGGTCAGAGCAGACTTCCTGTTCAAAGACTTCACCTCCCTCCAACAGAAACCAGTTAATTGAAGACTGTTCTAGGCACAGGGGAAAATATGTTAAGAAGAGTAGAGATGAGAGAGAATGGTAGACATCAAAAAGTTCAGTGCTGGGGTGAGGGGAGGTAGAGAAGATGGTGGTTGGGTAAATGTTAAAATGTACAATTGGAGGGGCAGACAGGGCCAACCATTTGGGGCTTTATCACCTTTAGACACAGATCAGTTGTAATTGGGAAAGAAATCTACTTGCGGGAATAACGTGCCCAAAGAAGCAAAAGACCGACAACCAGGGGTAAAAGGGCTCTAGACCTGCCATCCTTGGGATCAAAGCTTGGCCTAGAGAGGGGAAGACTTGGAGGTAGGCGAGGTTGCTGTCTTCAGAGCTGAGAGGCTGCCTGGGAAGGAAGCACATTGTGTGCTGTGAACTGTGCTAGGAAAGGTAGTTGTGACTGACTGACCTGGAATCTCAGCTCTGCCACTTACTACCTTGTAAACCTGGCAAGTCACTTAACCTCATTGAGTCTCAGTTTCCCCACTTATAAAAATATACTAATGACATGAGCATGTTGCTCTAGGATTTAATGTGAAGAAGCACATCAAGTGCTTAGCACATGTTTGGCACATGGGAGATGCTCATGTTAGACCCTTTATGGAGCTAAAATGAATACTGAGATGGGTGAGAAACATGTTGGCAAGAGAAGCATGGAGGGAGGAGGGAAACAAGAATAATTTCAGCTTCAAACACAAACACAATTCCGTTCACTTCCTATTTTGGGAATTGCTGCGGAGGCCAGGAGGAAGAAGGATTCCCATTTTTAGCGCAACCCGCCTTCTCCCTGGAACTGTGACTTCCAATACTCCAACCAGCCTTTCGAATCAGCTATATAGATTTGATCCTTGAACTGGCTTGAGGGGTATCAGAGTTCTCCTTCAGGGTCAATTTAAATATCTCACCACAGAAAAGCCCCCCAGCCTCTCTAGGACCTCCAGGCATGATACCATCTTACGCCATCTATGTTTTCTTTACCCTGATTATAATTTGTTCTTATTTATTTGTGTGATTGTTCAATACTTTTCTCCTTCATTATGAAAGCAGGGATTGTTTTCTTGTGTTTCTTACTGTATTCCTAGTTCTAGAGCAGTGCTTGGCACATAGTAGGCACTTTATCTGCTAATTGACTAAAGGAGTAGGTGCCTGAATAAATGAACAATAGGAACCAGGGCGGGGGGAGTACATTTTTCTCCGGGGAAACAGCAAGGGCCAAGCACAGATGTGGTAAAGTACTGCATCTATGTAAGTACCAAGTGCAAAGCTCAGAGCATCTAAGAGATAAAAATAGAAAAGTTCTGTGGGGCAGTCTGTACAAGTCCCTCAGTGCCCTGCTAAGGATACTAGGCTATTTCCTGTGGGCAATGAGGAGATACTGAAGGTGCTTAAGCCAGCAAGTTCCCTGTGCTGGAAGACTTAGAGGGAGAGAAATGAAAGGGCTTTCTCCCTGTTTGCAGACTCAGTGCTGTGACCCTCTTCCTGCCCAGGACCTTCATTTTGGTCTCAGAGCCCTTTTCCCTTCTTTAACCATTGCCCCCAATTCACATGACAGAGACTTTCTTTTATGACAGATCCCTATTTGCATCCCAAGCTTCAGGAGCAACTCCTTCCCTAAAATCCCTGGTAATGAGGGTCTCCTTCTGGTTGTTCTTTAGGTAACCTTTCCTTGCACAATCAACCTTTAACTTGACCCTGAAGATCAGAGTTCCAGGCCAGGCTCGGCTACTATCAGTGTTTTCATTTCTAATTCTGTAAAATGGGGCTCATGACAATGGCACCTGTCCTCTCGGGGCTGGTAGGAGATGTCGACAAGATAAAAGGATGTGGAAAACTGAATGGCACTCCTAAGTCACATACCATCACTGTGAACTACTGAAGCTGGTACTCAGGGCTGGACCACTGGCATACGTATGTTAGAAAAACTTACCTGGGCTCTGATACCAATCACTACCCCATACCCCTGCATCCCCAAACCAACTAAGAGCAGGTTTGTAGCAGGAGAAATAGCTTCACTCAGTCAGACTCTGTAGTCTAAGGATCAGATGAACTGGCTAAGGAATTTTTGGGAATGTATGGCTTAAGAAAAAAGATATCAAACAAGAGGAGGCTGGAAACTCCTCTTTAGGAGATTTAGGTTTAAATCTCTCAAGATAGTGGACTGAATACAAGCCTAGGCAGGAGAAGGAGAATTTATAACCCAAACTTTGTCTTGTTCCTCTGAATTGTTTCCATGACTTGCTACCAACAACTGTGATCCTGTTTGAGCCCAACCTTCTGAACCTGAAGACTCCACAGATGCTGAGGCTTTCTGGTTAAAAGGAGGCACTCAAGGATCTAGCTCCCATGTCCTTCCCACACTCATCTTCCATTGCATCATTTTACTCTCTGTCCTCTAGACCCCATGCCCTAAAGCAGTTATTTTCAACTGGTGTGTGGGAGCACACTGGTGCACCAGGAGAGGATCTTAGGTGTGCTATGAACATTTTTAAAGATCATTAATTAACTTATTTTTGAAAGAAGTTCAAAGCACAGTAAGCATATTCTTTTTTTTTTTTTTTACTCTTTTTTTGATCAACATAATTCAAGTGTGCCATGGAAGTTTAACTATAGGTTCAAGTGTGCTGTGAGATGAAAAAAAAAAAAAAACTGTTGAGAAATACTGCCTTGGAGCATAGCCATATTTGACTATTTACTGATCCCCAAATATGTTCTGCACTCCTCCCACTTCCATGCTCTTCCCACTGCCTGAATGCTCTTTCCTCCTTTATCAGTTAAGAACTTGCTTGTCCTTCAAGACTCTGGTCAAATTCTACCTTCCTTTGAAATTAGACTTGATTTCTTTAGCCAGAATTAACCTCTCTTCTTGTATTGCCTCCAGAATATTACTGCATTATGCTTTCTTTGTTAGAAAGTCTGTTGCATCTGAATTAGTTAATTGTTTCCAAGTCTCTTCCTCCCTTCTATTGTCTCTGCGTCCATAACACCTAGTGCAGGTCTTGATACAGCTGAAGCACTTAGTGAATACATAGTGAAGAAAATGAAGGAGTGGTAAGAAAGAAATTAATTCTTATTGCTTGTCAAATGTCATGCCAAGCATTTTGTGGATACTGAATCTTATAATCCTGTTTCTTCCCAGCTTCCCAGTTTGTGGGCTTATAAATATAGCCAGCATCCTCTGATCATTCTGCAGAAAAGCCCCAGAAACCCAGGGGGGCAAAAGCTCTGCTCTTGTGTCTTATACTGTCTGCCACTACCTGCTATGTCCACATTTTCCTAGCTTTTGGGTTGTCCTTCTCTATGACCTGGCTCTGGATAACTGCCCCAGGGAGTTATTAACTTCAGCTCAAGGCAAAAGTAATTTTTTGAGTGACCACTGCATGCACACATGTAGTCTTACAGATTCTTTGTGTGGGAAGCCCTTTTAATCATTGATCACAGGCAAGAGATGGTCTTAGTTGCACAGAATCACAACAACTGAGAAATTTTTCATAGGCTAGTGAATCAGACAAATCTCATGTGGTGGGTATTTCCATTTATAAATGGAGTTACAAATGTGCAAAGGGCCTGAGGTGTTCAGTGTTGGAGGTTGCACTGCAGGTAAGTGTTGAAGATGGGTTTCAAAGCTCAGATGTCTATGTCGTGCTGAGAAAGCTGAAGAGAGAAGCCAAATTGTCCTCCAATCTGCCATGGAATTGTCTCTGGCAGCGGCTGAGTCTCCTCCATGGCTCTGGTTCCTATTGGACAGGTTGCCAAGATTCCAGTTTTGGGCAGGTAACTCCAACCTCTTGGCCCCAGCACCACCTGTTCTCCACTTGACCCTTCAGCCTAGCTGGGAGTGTCTTCCTGCTATTCCTGCTGTTTCTTGTTTGGCTTCTTGACTGAGGCCAATTCCCTGTATTGAACCTTCTTTGTTTTAAATATTTGGAGTGGTAGTTCTTTTCTTGATTGTATACTGATTAATACATCCCAGATTTAAATGAAACTGAAAAAAATATCATGGAAATAAGCATAATAGTAAGTCATAATTAACCGTAATGAGTAGCTACAATAATAATGGATGCTCACGACAGGTTGTGTCTCAGATATTTCTAGGCTTCCAGCTATAATCCATTCTCTGGATCTAGTTATAAATCCACTGCCTGCTTTCCCTCTCATTTGAATTGTAAAAAAAATTAGAGTGAAATTATCATTATCATAGGGGTAACCTTAAATCTGCTCTATGTGATAGAGAAAAGTAAATCATTTGTAAACCATAGTATTTTCACTGTGTGTGTGTAGGTGAAGCATCTCACAATCATTGCTTTTTGCTATGATGTCTTCCAAAATAAAGGGGTCGCTAGGATAGAATAGCTCTTTGCCTTTGTTTTTTTTGTGTGTTTTTTTTGAGACCTAAGCCCACGTTGTTGACCCTGGTAGAGTGCTGTGGCGTCATAGCTCACAGCAACCTCAACCTCTTGGGCTCAAGAGATTCTTTTGCCTCAGCTTCCCAAGTTGCTGGGACTACATGCGTCCACCACAATGCCCAGCTATTTTTTTTTTTAAGAGATGGGTGTCACATGTGCTCCAGCTGGTCTCGAACCCATAAACTCAGGCAATCCATCCGCCTTGGCCTCCTGGAGTGCTAGGATTACAGGCATGAGCCACTGCATCTGGCTGACAGAAAGCTCTTTAGTGGCAGTAATTGTGGGTCTGGAACCAGACCATCCAAGGTCCACGATGGGCTTAGTGACAGCTTACACCTTTCTTTTTGGGAGCTTGGACCTGCCATCCACCATATCATCATCATCTGAAACACTCATGAGCACTTGGCGTATGCCAGGCATTGTGATCTTAAGGTGGGCTTATGAGCTTAAGGTGAGGTGAACCATGGAAACTGTAACTCCTTTATGAGGAAACTGGAGTCACAGAGGAATTAAAGAACTTTCTCAAGATCACCTAGATAGCAAAGGGGCAGAGTTAAGATGTGATGCCAGTCATTCTGGCTCCAGAGGTAGGGTCTACTCTGTTAGCAACAAAGCTTTAATGCCTTTGTATAAAGCAGGCCTGTCTGCTTGGTAGCCCAGTAAGACCCTCATTCAGCGTACCATGCCCTATGTTCCTCCCCTCTCACACTCTTTCCAAGCGCATCACATTTCCCCCCCAGTCTTGAAGTAAAAATATGCATATTTTATAATCAAGCTACTGGAAGAGCACATGTAAATTCTGCCCTATGGGTGGCGGAGGGGATTAAAAGGGCTCCATCTCATATAATTCCTCCTCACCCTTGAATACAACCAGTCAGAGATAGGCTGGAACAACCCTCAGGGGAAGAGTCTGAAGAACAGAAAATAAGGTATTTGGAAGGATTTGTCTTTCCAGGAGTTAAATTACTTTAGAATGGAAAGCAGAAGAAAAAAAATAAACACCCACAAAAGTGATTTTCTGCTTTTTTTTTAACCTTAAAATTATGGAAATTGTTTCTGACAGCAAATTGCTCCTAATTAATTTCTTGGCTCTGCTGGGAAAATGTACTGTTTTGTTGATTTCTAAATTCCACCAGCTTAATTATCAAAAGACATTTTTTCACTAAAACTATTAACATGTGTGTTGCGATGGGGGTTTGTCAGCATAACGCAAAGGAAAGAGAGAGTGTGGGGGAGGCAGAGGTTTGATGGGCACTGGGAGGTCTAGAGGCCCAACTCAAGTCTTAGTACCCATGTCCCAAAGTCCAGGAGAAGGTAGAATCCAAAGGAAAAGAAGTCTGAATGGTGCGAGCAGACTCACAATGCAGGGAGTGCCTGGCTATGGAGTTGGGAGAGCTGCATTCAAATTCCATCTATACTATTTACCTTTAACAAAAAGTTGAGCTTTGAATGCATCTCATTCATTTCTGTAAAATGGGTCTAGTAATAATATTTAACATCTGTAGACTCTTACACATACCAGGCAGTATCCTAAGTGCTTCTGTATGCATCAATATGCTAATCCTTTTCACAGCCCTATGAAGTAGGTTTTGTGACACTGTTTTACAGATGATAAAACACAACTTCAGAGAGACCAGGCAAATTGCTTGAGGTTACACATGGAATAAATAACAATGGCCAGTCATGTGGGTGGGGAACCTGCAGCCTTAGGGCCATAAGTGGCCTTCGGGATCCTTGAGTGTGGCCTTTTAACTGAATCACATACTTTTATTAAAGGATTTGTCCTGTGAAGTTTGGATTCAGTTGAGAAGTTCCCCATGGGTATCTGGAGGGCCTTGAGGCTGTAGGTTCCCCACCTTGTCAAACTGGGAGTTTCTGGAGTCAGAGGACCAATCCCCCAGATTTTATTCCATAATACAGTTAATGTCTGATAAGTGAATAAATGAATGAACAAATGTTGTAGCTGCTCAATTAAATATTGGCATAATTTAAATCTGGAAGTAGTTAATTTTATGCAGTTCAGGAAAAAATATTCAATTTCAGACACTCAGCAGACGCTAATCAAATATCTGCTATATGCCAGTCACTAAGCTAATTAGAAACTAACCTTGGGCACCTAGAAATTTTGCTTTTGAAAAAGGATCTTAAGCAAATAATTGGTTAATTATATAAGTAAGGAAGAATAAGGTTATTCATCACAGCATTTATTCATTCACTCATTCATCTGACAAATATTTGCCAAGCATTGTTCTAGACACTCTTACTGAAAAGACAAAGTCCCTGGCCTCATGCATGCAAGACACAATCTTGTGGGGAAAAGAAATGAAACTCAAATGGACATATAATACAAGGTAGCCAGAGCACTCCAAAGGACTGTGAAGCATGGTAGGGTCAGGGAGCGGATTGGGAAAGAAACTGATTTTTCTGATTGGAACTTAGCAAAAGTATCTCTGGGGAGGGGCCATTTGAGTAGAGTTCTTAATGACATGAGGGTAAGACCCATCTTGAAAGACTGATATAGATAGTAGAAGTTTTGTCTATATGCTAGTTTTTTTTTTTTTTTGTAGAGACAGAGTCTCACTTTATCGCTCTCAGTAGAGTGCTGTGGCGTCACACAGCTCACAGCAACTTCCAACTCCTGGGCTTAGGTGATTCTCTTGTTTCAGCCTCCCGAGTAGCTGGGACTACAGGCGCCTGCCACAACGCCCGGCTATTTTTCTGTTTTGCAGTTCGGCCGAGGCTGGGTTTGAACCCACCACCTTTGGCATATGGGGCCGGCGCCCTACTCACTGAGCCACAGGCGCCGCCCTATAAGCTAGTTTTCTTTTCTTTTTCTTTTTTTTTTTTTTTGAGACAGAGCCTCAAGCTGTCACCCTGGATAGAGTGCTATGGTACCACAGCTCACAGCAACCTTCAATTCCTGGGCTCAAGCGAGTCTCTTGATTTCGCCTCCCAAGTAGCTGGGACTACAGGCGCCCGCCACAACGCCTGGCCTTTTTTTGGTTGCAGCCGTCAATGTTGTTTGGTGGACCCAGGCTGGATTCGAACCTGCCAGCTCAGGTGTACGTGGCTGGCGCCTTAGCCCATTGAACCACAGGCGCCGAGCCTATCAGCTAGTTTTCTTTGTGACCTTAGCTGTCTACCAGGCCTCCTGGGCTGGTACAGAAGTTCTGTAGGGCCCTCTCCTCCATCCTCCTACCTGTGTTCCAGGAGCTTCTCCCTCTTACTGGGGCCCAGAATAAGGCTGAAGTATATCTGAGAGAACCTCTCGGTACCAAATATTTTGCCAAATCCTAAGTGCTGCACAGATGTAAGTTAATCCTACACATCTGCACAAACCAAGTTCAACTAACTTCCTTCCTGAAGCCTTCCTTTACTTTGTCAGAGAGGATATCTCTGGGTTCCCACCTCTGTTGTGGCATTTAGTTTTTTTCAGAGCCTGAGTTTTTAATTTCTTGAGGCAAGGACAATGTATCCTTTGTTTCTAAATCATAGACACAAACTCAGTGCCTGGGACATGGCAGTGCTTAATATGTGATAGCTGAATTGACTTGAAAAGGCATTTGGGGATTGAGCAAGATTTTGATATGACTTGGGTGAGGCTTTTAGTTACATTCAAATCTATTCTCTCAGACATAATAGGCATACAATAAAAACTCCCTGAATGAATAAACACAAGTTGTGAATAGCAATTTCTTTTTGCTGAGTGGGGATTGTTTATCTCTGCAAGGAAAGCCTTGTCTTGGCAGTAATCAGATCTGGCAAGAGAGATGCGGAGTGAGGACAAGTGGAGGGATGTGAGAAAGATTCACCTTTGCTGAAGATCTGTGTTAGCAGGTGATGTGTTAGGTGGGACACTGAATCATTATCCCCGTAGATCCTCAGAATAACACTGTGGGTATTCATTATTACCCACATTTTATAAATGAAGAAAACTATGTTAGAGAGATTAAGGCATCACCTTCATGGGCAAAGTAGAAGGGGAGCAGCAGGACCAAGAAGTTGTGCTGTGTGGTACTAGGGTCCTTGCTCTCCAGAGTCCTTGGCATGGGGGCTGTTGGAGACCGGCTGGACAAGACCCGTGTTTTCCTATCCTAGAGCTGCATCAGCTTACCGGCACTTCCATAAAGAAAAGGTTGATGTCTTTAGAACTCACTCATAGACTCTAATCACACAAATAAACAACTTGCTAGGACTTTAGCAAGGTGATGGATCTGCAGTGTGGAGCCCAGACTCCGTCTCAGGGCAGAATTCGGGTTCCTCCTGTAATCATGTTTGTTCTGCTCTAATGGTGCCAATCACTCTCCCTTCAATCACTTCTTCCTCATGTTGTTGCCACCAGGTCTCCCCTACGACATTATGAGCACCTTGAGATTCATGGCTTGGTGATCCTGCCTTTCCCATGTCTAGCCCAGAGCCTGGCACAAATAAGACCTCAAATTATTGCAAATAAAAGGAAAGAGGCTGTGCTGGTTAATTTTATGTGTTAACTTGACTGTATCATGGAATGCCCAAATATTTGCTTATTTCTGGGCATATCTGTGGGGTGATTCTGGATGAGATTAGTATTTGAATTAATAGGCTGAGTAAAGCAGACTGGCCTCCCCGGTGTGGGTGGGCATCATTCAGTGTGTTAAGAACATTAACGAAACAAGAAGGCAAAGGAAGGGGAATTTGCTTTCTCTCTGCCTGACTGCTTAGGTTTGGACACCTTCTCCTTCCTCAGACCAGAACTTACACCATTGGCTTTCCTGGTTCTCAGGCCTTTGGACTTGAACTGGAACTTAAATCTTTTCAGACTCAAACAGGAACTACACCACCAGCCCTCCTGGGTCTCCTGTTTGCCAGCTGCAGATGGCAAGACTTCTTAGCTTCCCTAATCATGGGAGGCAATTACTTATGATAGAGATATGTATCTCCTATTTGTCTTGTTTCTCTCAAGAACTTCAACTAGTACAGATATTTTCATGCCAAGAAGTGGGGTGCTGCAATCATAAGTAACTAAATATGTGGAAGTTACTTTGGAACTGGGTAGAGACTGGAAGAGGTTTGTGGTGCAGGCTAGAAATATAAGCATTAAAGATAATTCTGGTGAGGCCTCAGCCGGAAATGAGGAACATGTCATTGGAAACTAGAGGGAAGGAAATCCTTGTTAAGTGATAACAAATTTAGCTGAACTGTGTTTTAGTGTTTTGTGGAAGGTAGGACTTATAAATAATAACTGGATATTTAGCTGAGGAGATTTCTAAGCAAAGCAGTGAAGAAATGGTTTGGTTCCTTCTAGATGTTTATAGTAGAATGTGAGACGGGAAAGAGGAATTGAGGGAGGCATTATTAAGCAAAAAGGACTCCAAAACTTAAAGATTTGGAAAATTCTCAGCCTGTTGATACTGCATAAAATTAGAAAGTGTAGTCAGAAGAGGACACCAAGGTTGTGGCTGGACTGTCATTCCATAAAGAGATCATGGGATCATTGTTATAGGCAGTCCCCTGGTTATGAACAAGGTATGTTCTACAGGTTTGTTCTTAAGTTGAATTTGTAAGTTAGAACTGGTGCATTTACCTATTACCTATACCAGCCTCTGTTGGTAAGTGTGAGTTGTCGGATGTTTATAACTTGGGGACTTGTCTGTATAGCTTATGAACTTAATCAGCCATCTAGCAGAATCCAGAAAAAGAGATGTGACTATAGCAGTAGAAACACTGGCAGCAGGGTCTAAAGGAGACAGAAAGTGGGACAGACTAAAGGATGGCTGCTGGACTTCTTGGATTCTACGAGATGGAAACGTAGAGCTATTTAGCTGTAAATGTCTGCTATACCTCAAGAAAAGGGAGGAATGTGCTGAAGGTGATTCAGAGATTATCAGAGCTGCCACTCCCACCACAGGGCCAGAGGATGGGGCTCGTTCCTCCTCAGTTTCAAAGGGCAGGTTTGCCTACCTGACTTTGGCAGGTAAGGAAAGGTCCTGCCCAAGACCTCAGGGACTTTGGCCTTGCAGAGAACTACAGTGAGCTGCCCTGCAGAGCTGAAGAAGCAGGGCTGACCCAGTGTGCTGTGGGGATGATACTGTCGCCATCGTGGGTCTGGGGCGCAGAGCATCAAACCAATGAGGGTTATTCGCAAACCTTAATATCTAGTGGTGCTTTTCTTGTTAGGTTTTGGACTTGCTCAAGACCATTATCCCCTTTTCCTTTCCAATTTCTCCATTTTGGAATGAGAATAGTTATCCTCTGTCTACCCTACTACTGTAGTTTGGAAGCATATAATTTGCCTGGTTTCATAGGTTCATAGATAAAAAGAAATTTGCTTCAGTATAAATTGTTCCTTGAGTTTCATCCATATCTGATTTAAATGATATTTAAATGAGACTTTGGACATTAAATATTAGAGTTGATGCTGGAATGAGTTTAAGACTTTTGGGGATGTTGAGATGGAATGAATGTATTTTGCATGAAAGAAAAATATGAATTTGGGGGAATAGCAGTGAAATATGATGGACAGTATGCTGTTTCTCCCTAAAATTCACATGTTGAAGTCCTACTCCTCAATCTGATAGTGTTTGGAGCAAGAACCTTGGCAGGTACTTGTGTTTATATGAAGTCATGAGAGGTGGCCCCTATGATGGGATTAGGGTCCTTATAAGAAGAGAAATAGAGACCAGAGATCTCTCTCTCTGTCTTTTCCTACCATGTAGGGACATAGCAGGAAGGTGGCTATCTACAAGGCAGGAAGAAGGTCCACATGAGGAATTTAATCTTCTAGTACCTTGATCTTGGACTTCCCAGCCTCTAGAACTGTGAGAAATACATTTTATTGTTTGACTCACTAAATATTACTTGTTATAGCAACCTGAGCAAAGACAGAAACTTAGGGAACTTCTCTCTCCCAAGAAGAGTTTAAGTTGAAAATAAAATTCTGTTGAGTTTGTAATCCCCGAACAATGCTTTCATGTAGCCCCAAATTATTTATGTGGTGAGAGTTGTTGCATATTCAGTACTTGGACCAATCTTTCTTAAGAACCAAGGTGGTGCTCATGGTGGCTAGCTTTGCATACCAGACCTGTGACTTTTTCTTATAATCAGGATTTGCAGTGATGGAAGTTTCAAATAAGTATCTTATCCTAAGAATAACAAAAATATATCTGCCTATCTTAGACCCCAGGGTTCCTCTGTAAATGGTGAATCATGAATCTGTTAAATATGCAAATGCTCTGAATTTAAAACAGGTTTCTCAGAAATGTAGGCCTCTAAGCACTATTCTAGGCTACTAAAAGGACTTAAGGGTTTGAACCTACTCTGTGAGGTTTGAGATGAAAGAGTCGATCTTCCCTGCTCAAGTTGCCTACTAGAATCAGAGGCCAAGTGGTTAGATATATCTATTCATTCAACAGATTAAATTCCTTTCAGTGCCCAAGATGATGTCAGATACTGATATTTAATGCTGAGCAAAAGCAGACATGAGCTCTGCCCTCCTAAAACTTACAGGGTACTGGAAGAGAAAGATGTTCTTCAAATAATTGCATAAATACGGGCATAATTAAACTCAGAGAAAAGTACTATGAAAGAAATAACAGTCTTCTATGGGCGCATATAGCAAAGGAATCAGACTCAGATTGTGGGTTTCCCTGAGGAAGTAGGCTTGAGCTGAGACATGAAGGATGTGTAGGTGGTAGTGGGGTGAAGAAAGCAAGGACATCACAAGAAAGAGGAAGCACTAAGGGGAAGTTAAGGAGTCCGTAATCCTAATAAGCCCCATCAATTCCAAATAAACAATTGAAAATAAAATACCCTGTAAACAAAAATAATTGACTGGCTACATACAGATGCAACTTTAAGACCCTAGAGCACTCCAACCAGAATGTTACTCCTTAAGTTTTTCCAATAAAGAAATTTGAGAGCCAATGCTGATCCTTCCATCCTCAGATGGGATAACATGTTTATAAACTTATGATCAGAGAGAACATAAGTCTCAGGAATTTGAAGAAGTTAGTATGGAATAAATATTGGTTCATAGAAGGGATATGGGACAAAGTTGGAGTGATTATCCCCAAAGTCTTGGAAAGCCAATGAAAAAGTCTTAAGTCAGTGGGTATGAAAAAGTGGGGTACAGAAAGATCGTATGTGCTGTTTGAAAGTGGATCCCGGGAGACCACTTGGAGGCTGTTATATGAAGTTCAGATGAAAGAGGATGGCATTTGGTAGCAGTGTGGTGGCATGGAGATGGAGAAAAGTGGACAGATTTAGGCTTCTTGAGGTAAAGCACCATAAGGAACAGGGGTAGAAGATGGGCAACTCAGATATGACCTGGTTGTGGTACAAATTGCTCTACAACTTTGCACAAATCCCTTCCTGGTACCTCAGCATCCTTCTCACTCACCAGGGAGGCCACCAAAGCTCCTTCAAAAAGAAAAAAAAAAGGTTAAAAAAAAGGTAAGCATCTGCAAACCATAGCATTAGGTAATCTTTCAAAGATCTTCCAGTGCTGACTTTCTGTGGTTCAATAATTTTGTGCTCCTGATACTTCTCTCTCCCCTAAATGCCTAAGACTATCCTTCCTAAAAACACTTTCTGGAATGATACTCATGTCTGCATCTTGATGATAAATAGTTGTGACACCTTGAATCAGGGCTATAAACCAGACATTGCTAGGTGTCTACTGTATAAAAGAAAAAGAAAGAAAAGAATCTCTCTTTAGAAGTTTACCCCAGGGACAAAAAAGCCAATAAAAAAAAAATCAGTGTCAGATGGGAAAATGCTTTGGATGATGATAATGATGATGATACTTAAAATATTCCTTAACTTCATTTAATGTCTTAACATGCCTTGTCTCATTTGACACAGCAACCTTCTAAGATATGCCAGTTCACAGAAATGAACAGAACAAGCCCAGGAGAGAAGGGAAAAAATGTCAATACTTAAATAGCCATAGATACTAATCTATTCAACAAATATTTATAGAACTCCTATTATGTTCCAGGTTGTAAGGGCCAGGCTAAATGCAATTGAAAAAGTCTCTGTTCTCATGGGGGCTGAAAGAAAAGAAAATATACAATAATAAAAAGTAAAACAATGTATAGTATATAATAATTATCATATTATATAGTAACATATGATAAAATATCATAAAATAATAGTTATTGTTTGTAGGTAGTTCTATGAAGGACAGTTAATAGGATGATGAGTTAACAAGTAAAATGGGAAGGTTCAAATAGAATAGTCAGAAAAATGTTTTTGGTGAGGTGGCATTACAGATAAAGAGAAAAATATCTGTAGAGAACATTTATGAGAAAGGGTTTGATATGTCTGAGGAGCAAATTAAGGCTAGTGTGGTCTGGCATGTGACAGAAAGAGCAGCATGAGAGGTAATGGGAGAGATACAAGAACTCAAACTGAAAGATCCCTGCGGACCATGGTAAGGGGTTTGGATCTTGAGTGATAGGACATCATGAAAAGGTTTTAATTAGTAAGGGTGTATGCTTTGATTGTAGTTCTAAAAATATTACTCTGGTTGATGTGTGGACAAGCTACCATAGAATGGCAAGAGTTAAAACTGGCAGACCAAGTGGGAGGCTTTTATAGTTGTCCAGGCAAGAGGGGAGTTGGAGGCTTAGAGGAGAAACATGGCACTGGAAATGAAAAGCAATGGATAACTCCCTAAAGCAACCTACAGATTAAATGCAATCCCTATGAAAATACTAATGATATTCTTCACAGAAATAGAAAAAAAATTCTAAAATTTATTTTAAACCATGAAAGACCCAGAATAACCAACAAAGTCCTGATCAAAAACAAAGCTGGAAGTATCACATTCCCTGACTCCAAATTATACTATGAAGCTATAGTAAACAACACAGCATGGTTATGGCATAAAAAGGGACGTCTAGACCAATAAAACAGAAGAGTGAGCACAGAAATAACTTCATGCATTTACAGTCAACTCATTTCTGACTAAGGCTCCAAATACATACATTAGGGAATGAACAGTCTCTTCAGTAAGTGGTGCCATTAACTCTCCCTGTGCAGAAGAATGAAACTAGAAGTCTATCTCTTACCATATACAAAAATCAAATCAAAATGGAGTAAAGACTTAAATATAAGACATGGAACTGTGAAAGCCTTGGAAGAAAAATTGGGGAAACATTTTAGGACATGGGTCTGGGCAAAGATTTCTTGAGTGAAAACTCAAAAGCACAGGCAACCAAATAAAAAGACACAAAAGAGATAAAATCAAACTAGGAAAGCTTCTGTATGTAAAGGAAATAGCCAACTAAGCAGAGACAAACCACAGAATGGGAGAAAATATATGAAAACTATTAAACCGAGGAGGGATTAATAATCAGAATATAATACAAGGAATTCAACTGAATAGTAAAAAAACCAAAAAAATCTAATTAAAAGTAGGCAAAAGATCTGAATAGACAAGTCTTAAAAGAAGACATCCAAATAGCTAATAAGTATATGAAAAAATGCTCAAAAATCATTAATCATCAGGGAAATGCAAGTCAAAACCACAATGAGTTATCATGTCATCCAAATTAAAATGGCTAGTTTCAAAAAGACAGAAAATAATAAATGCTAGCAAAGACGAGGAGAAAAGGGAACACTTGTACTTTGCTGATAGGAATGTAAATCAGTACAGCCACTATGGAGAACAGTATGAAGTTTCCTCAAAAAACTAAAATTGGAACTACCATATGGTCTAGCAATCCCACTGGTGGGTATACATCCAAAGAGAAGGAAATCAGCATATCAAAAGGACACCTGATGCTCGGCGCATGTAGCTCAGCAGCTGAGGGCACCAGCCACATACACCAGAGCTGGAGGGTTTGAATTCAGCCTGGGCCTGCCAAATAATAATAACAACTGCAACCAAAAAATAGCCGGGCATTGTGGTGGGTGCCTGTAGTTCCAGCTACTTGGGAGGCTGAGGCAAGGGAATCGCTTAAGCCCAAGAGTTGGACACCACAGCACTCTACCAAGGGCAACAGTGTGAGACTGTCTCAAAAAAAAAAAAAAAAAAGACACCGGCACCCCCAGGTTTGTTGCAGCCCTAGTCATACGAGCTAGGGTCGTATGACTAGGGCAAGGAATCAACTTAGGTGTCCATCACCAGATGACTGAATAAAGAAAATGTAGCATATAACACAATAGCATATAACACAATTTGACCATAAAAAGAATAAAATCTTGTCATTTGTAATAACATGGAAGGATGTAGAGGACATGATGTTAAGTGAAACAAGAACATGTCCCATGTTCTCACCCATATGTGGGAGCTGGAAAAAAAACTGACTACCTGGAAGGAGTGTATAGAATGCTAGTTGCCAGGGGCTAGGAAGGGTAGTGAGGAGGGAGTGGTTAAAGAGGGGTTGGTCAATGGGTCTAAGATATATTTTGGAAATGGAAGATAGGAGGAGTTGGTGATAAATTTGGATGCTGGTTGAAGGGAATCTTTATAACCTCTTCAATTCTGCATAAAGGCATGCTGAGGTCCAGGAAAAAAAGCATGGATGGGACATAACTGAAATAAAACTTTAATCCAAGACTTCTGTCTCCACACATCATGCTCTTCCCAGGGCACCATACATCTCTACTCAAAGTGACAGCCCAGTGTGTGGTGAATGGAGGGTAGTCACTTGGGTTGGATTTATAATTGGTCTATGGAAGGGAGGCTCCTGGGTATTCTTCCATCAGAATAAGAAGTTATGCAACTTGCTTTGTTCCTCACTTGACAATTTTTTCCCCTTCCAGCTCAGGAGGGTCAGGAGAGGGAGATGGCTTTCATCCCTGTTCAGGGCATTTGGCAACTATCTGCCAATTCAGGAGAAGTAGATGGAAGGTGAGTGTATTTTGTAGAGAATAAATGACTCGATGTCAATTGGAGTCCAAACTTGTCCACAGTTCATGTTGCCTTTGGTCTCTTGCTTTTCATCTTTTTACTGGGATATTGGGGAACCAGGAGCAATTAAAACCTCCCCTGGCTTACCTCTCACTTTACATCATGCCCTATTCACACAGAATACTTCTTTGTTTGCTTTGCACTTTATGTGGGAATCTTTCTTAGTAAACTGAAGGTTTCCAAAGGCAGAGTGCCTGGCAGAGTAACTGGCAGAGAGTATATAATCTCGAACTGTTTATTGAGAGAATGGAGCAGTTAAACTCTCCCAGCCTCAGTTTCCTCAACTTTTAAAAGGGGACAATAAATAGCCATCTCACAAGGTTGTGAAGTTTGAATGAGCTAACATGTAGGTAAGATACATAACATAGCATAGGAGATTAAAAAACAAATTCATACATTATTTATACATCAATTTTTTCCCCTTATTCAACATCACTAAACATTAAGAGAGTGAAAATTAAAAATGTAATTCAGATATCACCATAGACCAATTAAACTGGATAAAATTTTTAAAAAAGCACAGACTGACAATTCCAAGTGCACACAAGGATACGGAGCAATCAGACCCTTTATACATTGCTGGTGGGAATTAAAAATGGTACAATTTACTTATAGCTATAGAGCCTAGAAATCCCACTGCTAGATATTTACTACAGAAAAATGACAACTTAATGTGCAAAAAAAAACTGTATAAGAATGTTCATAGCTGTTCTTACTCAGGATTATCAAAACTGAAAATAGCATAGTGGGCTACACCTCTTGGAGGGACACAATGATAACAGGGACTTTAACAAATGCGATTAGTATAACCTGCTTCTCTGTGCCCTCAATGAATCCTCAACAATGAAAAATAAACATAAAAATAAAACTATCGTACATCTATACAATTGGCTAGTGAATAGTACTCAGCAATTAAAAGGAATGAACTATTGGGCGGCGTGTGTGGCTCAGTGAGTAGGATGCAGGCCCCATATACCAGGGTGGTAGGTTCGAACCCAGCCCCGACCAAATTGCAACAACAACAAAAACAGTGGGGCACCTGTAGTCCCAGCTACTTGGGAGGCTGAGGCAAAAGAATTGCCCAAGCCCAAGAGCTGCAGGTTGCTGTAATGCCACAGCACTGTACTGAGGGTGACAAAGTGAGACAATGTCTCAAAAAAGAAAAAGAAAAAAAGGAATGAACTATTGATATACACAACTTGAATGAAGTTCAAAAGCATTAAGTTAATGAAAGAAGTCATTCCCAAAAGGCAACATTTCTTAAGATTCCATTTATGTGACATTCTTGGAAAGACAAAAAAATTATGGCGATGGAGAACATATCAGTGTTTCGAGGGGTAAAGCGGAACGTGGAACTACAAATCGTAGCACAGGGGAGACTTTGGGGGTGACGAACTATTCTGTAGCCTGACTGTGGTGGTGGTTACACAAACATATACCTGTATTGACACTCATAAAGCTATGTACTTAAAAAGTCAATTTAACTGCATGTTAATCTAAAAAAATAACAAAGGAAAAAGCTTCCCAACATTGGTATTAACACATAGTACTCAAGGACTCTCAATTTTCTAAGGTGTCTTTATAATCTAAGGGTAGGTTATTCTAGTTACCTCCTACTAAAAATGCAAAAAAAAAAAAAAATGAGAGAAGGAGCAGGTTGTAGGCATTGTAGAAGTGTATGGGAACCTGGCTTATCTAGAAATTTCTAAAGCTAGAGCAGCTATTTCATTTCAATTCAATCCTGAACTTTCAAAGAAGATACAGCCTCCCCCCACCCCCCGTGCAAACTTATTTTAAAGCTTTGCTAGTAAAACTGTCCTTGCACTGAGCCAGCAATAAATCTACAGAACGCTATGTTAATACCCATGGAGAAGGCAAAGGGGGCCTCCATAAACCATGAGATTTGAACTACTACAGATGTTGCAGTGGGAATTTATGGTTTTCGACAGATCCTTATCTCTTCTTGCCAGTTTCTGCACATTGAATCATGCACTAGCAGAGACTATTTTAAGAGTCATCATGTTTTTCTTTAAATATTAAAAAAAATCTATAGCAATTAATTTCTATCATGACAAATAAATGTGAAATGCATATTTACAGAGCACATGTAATTGCATTTGGGCACATGCAAATGACATGCAAATCTTACATTCTAAATGAGCTTGTTTATCATTCCTGAATTCTAATCCAAGGACCTTACTTTTTAAATTCAGTTTACATTCTGACATGTATACAAATGAGTTTGACTCTGGAAAATAACTTAATAAACTCAGGGTTAGCTATGCAATTAGAGGAGGCATCTGGGAGCTATAAAATCTTGGAAGTAACATTTCCATCTTTTTCTGCATTCAAGGTTTCAATTTCTTAGCTCAACCCGTCTTGCAACCAGTCTGCACTCCCCTCACTCACTACCCCATTTCCCGTCATTCTGGCAATCCCAGCATTTGAAATACCTTCCACCCAAGTCCCCCCCCCCACCCCAGGAATTGAATTTCACTGAGGATGACCTCACTGAGTCATTGTCCTTGGTCCAGTATTTTCAAAAACTAACAGAATTAACATTGATCAGGACTTTCTGGAAGTTTCTTATTATTATGGCTGTCCCAGTTCTCAGGGGTGCTATAGTCTTCCCATGTATTATTGACCCTGTAAAGAAAGCTATGAGCAGTCACAAATTTAGTTTGTCAAAGTACCTAAGAGAGAGGACAGAAAATGGGGTCATATTCACTTTGAGGGGAAGAAAACAGAACCATAAAACATAGTGGAATGGAGGTTCCTCAGACAATTAAAAATAAAACTACCACTTGTTCCAACAAATCTACTTCTGCCAAAAGAACTGAAAGGCAAGGTCTTAAATAGGTATTTATATACTTGTGTTTATAGCAGCATTATTCCCAATAACCAAAAGCGAAAACAACCCAAATCTAGCATTATTCACAATAAGAATATAAAAACAAAGTGTGATATGTCAATACAACAGAATATTACTCAGTCTTAAAAAGGAAAGAATCTTGTTGCATGCTATGACATGGATGAACCTTGAGTGAAATACCAACCACAAAAAGACAAATACCATATGATTCCACTTATTTAAAATATTTAAAGTAATTAAATTTATAGAAAAAGAACATACAATTGTGGTTATCAGGATCTGGGGGAATAGGAAAAAAGGGTATTGTTTAATGGGTATAGAGTTTCAGTTTTGCAAAGGGAAAAATTCTGAATATCTGTTCACAGTAATGTAAATATATTTAACACTACTGAACTATATACTTAAAGATAATTAAAACGGTAACAAACACTACCCAGGGCAAGGGTACTTTGAAAAAACAAAGTTATCTGTGTAATTAAATTGTCTTATGTTGAAACAATGGAACAATTGTGACTTCGAAATTATTTATTATTTATGAAATCTTTGTATGAGTTGATATTTTGCCTACAGGAGATACAAATTTCTAAGGACAGTGTTTTAATATAAAATATTTTGTTAAAATGGATGTTTTAACTTAAGTTCTAAAGTTCTTTTGGCTTTTAATAGAAATCAGCTTTAAATGATGGAAGGGTACCCTTTTGAGAGGTAAGGGTATAGTAGGTATTACAAGGTCTGTAAGCAAAATCTGGCCCATTACCACCTCTGAGCCATATAAAAACAAGCTAATACGGTTTTGACATTTTTAAATAATGAAAAAAATCAAAACAAGAATATTATGACATGTTAAGTTATACAATATTCAGATTTCAGTGTCTATAATGAAATTTTATTGCAACACACCACGCAGATACACAAAACAAAGAAAGTGGATGCTGAAAATTCTAAATTCTGAATTTGATCAAAGCATAGATTCATAGAACATGCTAGTCAGAAAGGCCCTCTGAAATGATCTCGTATAAAATTATCACTCCAAGAAGAGCAAACAGAGAAGGAAAGAGGTGAAGTACTTGCCCGAGTCCTAGGGAGTTAACAGCAGAGCCCGGACTCTTGGCGCTGAGCACTTCCTCTCTCATTGGAATGGACAGAGTCAGCAGGTCAAACTGTGACTCAGAGTTCTGTCCTGCTTCCTCCTGATGCTTACTTTTAGGCAATGTATACTGGAGATAATATTTATTACAAACTATGTGCTCTTTACAGTGTTGGTGCATTTAGTCCTCGCAATTGTCCTTTGAGGAGCTGATACCTGCTTTCCCCCTCTATTGAAGTCTTTCCTTGTCCCTGGGCTGGTCTCCTCTCCCTTCTCTCAGACCCTCACCCCGGTTTGGTGCCAGAACCTCTCACCTTTAGGGTGACTTGTCCAGGAAAGGAGGCAGTGAGAACAGTCCAGGGACCACCCCAGACCCTTGCCTCGGCCCAACTTTCCATCTCCTCGCGCACTATTCCTTGGGACTTGGTAAGCTGGAGCAAGGGGCTCCTCCTCCAGGATCTTCCAAACTTCCTCCATTCATTTGCTCATTTGCTTCTCTGAAAATCCTAGTAACCTCCGGGGATCTGAGATCAGCGTCCCAATCCCCTCAGCACCTTCCCGCGGGGATGGCAGACTTTGTCCTTGGACCCACGTGTGACGGGGATGCCTGCCTCCGGGCTGGTGAGCCTCTGCCCCATTCCTCCTCTTTCCCTCACAGGCCCTGGGAAGTTGCTATTCAGTTCCCTCAGTTTCCTCAAAAACCTGGGCAGCCTGGGTTTAAAAGGAGACATCAAACTCCCTTTGCAACACTGCCTGGCCCAAGTGCAAATTAGACAATGAAATTCAAAATTGATACTTTCAATTTAAACTTTCTCAAAAATCTTAAAAATACCATAACTAGCAATGGCAAGTAGTCTGGGGTCCCTTGTCTTCAAGCGTTCTTCCTTCGGATCATCCTTCAACCCGCCAGACCTATACCACTTTCAGCTGTTCTGTGAGGTGATGTTATCCCTAAGCTGCAGAGCTCACTGCCCCCTCCTCCTCCTCCTCGGGCACCAGTCATGCTGGTCCTTGTCAGGGAACCCACCTGCTCCAGCCTGCTGGGTCCTAACTGCCGTTACGCCCTCTACTGCAGCATCTTCAACCTCTCCTCCACTGTTTTCAAGTTCTAGCCTATATTCAAATCCCTCTCAGCTTAATAAAGAAAAGCTGCCCTTCATTCCTCTGTCTCCTTTTTCCTTTCTTTCCCAGCAAGATTTATAACACTGCAGTCTACACCTGCCATCTCTCCTTCACATTCCACTGACTTCTTACCCCACTGCAATCTTGACTCTACCCTCTCTCAGTTGATCACCCTACTCCACAATGACTTCTTTCAAATCAAAATGCAAACAACAAAAAGAAAAGAGGCTGCTGGACTCAATATACTAGTATTTTGAAGATTTCTGCAAACACATTAAAGATATTGGTCTATAAAAAATAACATAAATGGACACTTTTACAGTCTTGTCTCATTTGATACCAGTGACCACTCCCTTCTTGAAACTCATGACTAACTGAGCTCTCATGTTCAAAGACCCGTGCCCAGTAACAGAAAAGACAAGGACTGATAACCACCCTATTATTCCAACCCATCTTCCCGGGATTACTCCACGCCCTTTGCGCAGGCTATCCCCTTTGCATATAATACCCTCCCATCATCAGTGCTGTGAATTCCTGTGCATCCTTTTCAATCCAAGTGATATTTCCTCCTCTGTGAAGCTTTCTCTACCTGCTTTCAATAAGAATTGATCCCTTGCTTCCTTGCCCCCCACAGTGCATTCTATTTAAGTCAACAGTCACCTTAACCACAGCATATGCTTGTACATTTACTCATTTGTACCTAATATAGAATGTATTCCTGAGGCAGTCGGGAACATGTCTGATTCATCTCTGTGTGTAAGGATAAGTTGGCATGTCAAAGTTTCTTTTCTTTTTATACCCTTCTCCCTCTGTGCTCCTATCCGAGAGAGACTTGGACTAAAACAAACAAATGATCTCTTACTGAACAAACGTACAAGCAAATACATTCATCACAGGTAGTGTTTGGGATTCTTTATGTGTAGCAAAAATGCAATCCTTGACAACTAGTGTGTTTTTTCTTGTATTAGCACAAGTCCCCAGGAGAGACAGAGGACCTGAATGTGTCTCAGACCACAGTGGGGAGAATGGCTGATTGATCCTGAATGGTAAAGCCAGAACTACACTGATAGCTAGGCTGTGTCATCTCAGAGAAAGGTGCTTATTACAGTGAGTGGTACCTGGTTTATAGTGTTTACGGCTCCAACCAAAACAGGATGACTTCTATTTATTTTTATTCACCACCTCCAGAACCTGGGAGGATTGAGCAAATGTGAACAGCAGTGGCCATTAGGTTGAATGAAGCCTGAGGAACTGCACTCAGAACCCACCTCAAGTGGGAAGCCATGCAAAAGGTGCCAAAAAAAGTATACATATTTTAAGAAAGAAAAAACCATATTAAAATTATAATACTCAAGTCACATTTGACTTCTGCAGTTATAAGAGGTGCTCAGATATCACTTGCATTTATCTTTTGTTATCAGTATATATTGAGTATTACAATTTTGATACAGATTTTTCCCTTTCCATTTTTTTTTTTTTTTTGGCACCCTCTATAGATTTGTTCTGAAGGAATAGGATATGGGTACCAGCCGAGAGATTTAAAGAAACACACATCTGAATGTGAGTGACGGAAGGTAAGGGGATTCAGAGTGAAGTCCAGAAGGATTAATTACTCTTTTTTGTAAAAGACATAGTATGGAATCCCCCACTTCCCATCACATAAGAAGCAGAAAAGTTAAGTTAGCTAGCATTGTACCATTTATTCCTTTTACAATACCTTTCTGAGATTTTCCTACTTTTTAAGTAAAGAACAGTTATAGGAGAGACAGTAGAATATAGTGGTTAAATATAGATTCTGGAGCTGAACTGCCTGCATTCAAATCCTGCCTCTGCTACCCTCCATGAAACCAACTGTGGGCTAGTTAATTGCCCTTTCTGTGGCTCAGTTTATTCATCTGTTAAATGACAGTAATTATGATATCTGCTCATATGGGGCACCACCTGTGGCTGAAAGGAGTAGGGCACTGGCCCCACATGCTGGAGGTAGTGGGTTCAAACCCATCCCTGGCAAAAAACTGCAAGAAAAAAAACCAAAAAAACAAAACAGGGTATTTGCTCATATGTGTTTTGATGAAGGTTAAATGAGTTAATATATCATAAGTACTGAGAACAATACTTGGCGTAGAGTGAAAGCCATGTGGCCAGAACTTTAGGACAGTATAGGCCTCATCCATCCCCTTTCTCTGAGAGCATTAGGGGCATAAACTCCTTTGGTTATCAGTAGTGTGAGACCCACAATCTGAGAGAGGTCAGAGAGGACACCAGGCTCAAAACACACTATTTAGACTAACTTCTGGATTGTCCTACCACTAAATAAAAGAAGATAATCATTTGTACTTTAAAAGAAAGGGGCCTGCTATACCTGCCTAGTGTTGGGACATGGCAAATAATAAATTTGTAAGATAAATAAATTTACCTGTAATAAGCCAAATGAATGGTGGGTGGCAAGACATAATTAGTAGGTATTGATCAAAAGAAACAAATGCCTCTTGCTCTCTTTCTACTGACCTTGACCCTCTGTCAAGGCTTTAGGCCTTAGCTATCTCTCTATAATTTCTGGGGCCTACAATTCATTTAACTATCTACTCACAAACTATTTTAATTATTTCATTTTTAGCATGTGCTTTCTCTTCTTTGGCCCAGCTACTCAAAGTGAAACAAACTAGTTTAGGCATGGGAAGTACGTTTTATCTAACACGCAGATATAAGTGAAAAGTGACTGACAATCGTATTCTATAAGAGAGATTTTTAAAATGAATCCAGGCTGAGCAGGAATGAGTCCCAGAGTGATTTAATGATGACATGTATATTGGATAAGCAATTGGCAGTCCACATGTCATGTATTTTTTTACTCCTGAAATAAACAAAATCCTCTATACCTATTTTCTTTTGAGGAATTGTGAAGAATCACCCAGCCTTAATGAGAACATCAATTATGGTTGTGTGGTTTTCTCGTTATAAACATAGTTATACCTTGGGACATGCCAAGTTACCTAGTAAAAAGATTTACCAGAAACTTCTCCACTCCTGTGTAAGTAGATGAAATCAAGGTCAAAGAGGACCCTTCCATAAAGAAAAGAGGCAAAAAAAAGCCCAGCCTTTGGAGTCAGCATGCTCAGCCACTTACCACATGGGTGATCCTGAGTGAATCCCACAACTTGCCTAAATCTTTGCTGCTGCTTCTCTAAAGTAGGGTAATAATATTTAAAATTACAGGATGGAAACTAAGGTTTATACTATTATTAAACATGCAGTACCTAGCATAGCAAAGGGCTTTGTCTGAGGGATATCCTTAATATTCCTTCTCTCATCTTTAACTATGTGCAGGGAGCCTGGGACTATAAATGCCTTGGGGATAGGCATTGGTGTCTTATAAGGCAATGGTATCAAATAAAGATTGGTGTCTTATTTGTCTCTATATTTATACCTAGTTCTGGTCATAAATGTGTAAATGTTTAAAGACAAAATGTTTAGGAAATATTTACTGGCTTGAGTTGAACTTAATTCAATTCAACGAAATTAACGAACTTTGAGATTCCTTTCAGTACTGAGTGTAGAACCTGGCAGGTGGTGTGTACTCATAAACGCTTATAGAATATAGTTCTGTGATGGCCTGATTCCAGGACTGGAGCACACCAGTGGAAACACATTTAATTCTCAGAGGAGCATGAGAGGAAGGGCCACACACCCACTCACTGTAGTACTGTCTCATTAGAAGAGCTGTCACTTGTATCTACTTTCTGCCTCATATCTTCTTTCTTGAAGGAAAGAAAGTAGCTCTGATAAACCCATTATTCTCCTTCTGCAGTTATATGGAAACAAAGATTCTAGTTTTCTGCCAGGGACCCAGAGAACACTCAGAAATCACGTCCTTTCCCGTCTGGGCCCAGCCTATGTTGTTCCTGCTAGGTAAGGTGAAACCTCTGCTCTCTCTCCCATCCCCTAAGTTTCCCTTAGAAGTTCCCTTATTTTCCCAGTGACACTGAATGGACCTTAACAATTTCAACGTCTGAGCCATTATTTCATTGACATATTTTCACTGCTGGCCCTGTAAGTGTTCTCCTTTAGGTGAGTCCTGAAGAATTTCACAGCCTTAATGAGTACATCAATTATTGTTCATGGAAGAGCCTATGTCTCCTTAAAGGTTATTTGAAGGTTGATTGCTATCTCAGTGCTTATATCCAGCAAATCTATCTCAGCCTTATGAATGCATTTGACCTTTTTATAGGTACAGGGGAAAAAATCACAGAACAAAAGTTAATTTAGACCTCTATAATACAACATTTTTTTTTTGAAAGAAATGAAAGGGCATTGAAATCAATACCTGCAAAATAACATACTGATGAATGTTGGGACCCAATTTTCTCATTTTGCTAAGTCAAGATTGGGAATTCTGAATAGTTTTCAATCCTGCGTTCTTTGGGCACTATGAAGTCTGCTGCATTGTGTCCACACAATACTGCTGCACACTCATTATGGGAGTACCAGTAGTCCTGAAAAGGTCACTTAGTTAGAAATGTCAGCATTCAATGGAGCCGCATAGACCTGTGTGTGCACGGATCCAATTAGAGTGGCCAGGCAACACCGCTGTAACCCAGAATCCTAATGAGCAAGTCCATGAAAGGCGGTAGTGCCTTTTTTTCTTTCTCCTTCTTATTCAAAAGAAATGGAAATTGCTTTTTGACCACCCTACCTGGGGTTGTTTAAACTTTACCAAACACTACTTAGTCCCCAGGTGGGCTGGAGGAGAACCCCAGCTTCTGCAAAGGCTGAGCCTGCCAAGAACAGCCAAGTGGGAAAGGAAAGTAATGAAGAAGGAGGGAGCGGTGCTTCAGACTTCAGGCTGGTGGAATGGGGCATCCTTTGCAAGATTTACTCAGGTTGATAGCCAAGAGGAAAATGGCCTTATTAAGTTCATTTCTAAGCCCCTCGATGTGCTAGGGGCCTTGAGGTAGAGACAGAGTTTTGCCCCATTTGGTGAAAGAATGAGGTAGGAGTGCATAAAAGTCTGGATGTGTAAGTTGGCTGATGTTCATTAGTGCTTCCTCTAATCCAGCACAGGATATTGTGAAAAAGTCCACTGGTCATGAGTGTGGATGCTGTAGCAACATCCAATTGTGATTAAAATCTGTCAATTTTTACACTGATTTTATCTTGGATGAACAGTTCACACACTGGCCCTAGTCTGTGGATGACTCTGAGTAGCACTGTTCTAGCCACTTCTCCTTTGCTTGTCCTGACCTTTCATTCCTCACTCCCACCTTCATGGGTTCCCACTATTCAGCTGGAGCTTTGGGACTCACAATCTGGACTCACATCCTGAACTCTCTTTTCTGGTTCAATCACTATATATTTCTTTAAAATACTTTTAGATATTTGTCTTTTGGCAGAATAGGCCCCGCCCATAGTTGCAACACTCTCCTAGGAGCCTGTTCAGGCTAACTATTCTGTAACAACAATGATGACAACAAATCTTGATAATTTTGTTACTGATCATTCAGGGACTATACTCTGACAACAAATGGAGGACTTAATAGGGAATCTATCATTGGATTTTTAAGCTCAGCAGGTAGTGATGATTCGCTTGGTTCTAGACCCCCATCACTGCAGCAGCTCATACCTTCAGCTGAGGCCACTTAGCCTCCTTTGCAGCTCACCAGATCCCAGAGTCATTCTAGGTTCATGGTCAGGTGAAGATAGGGGCAGCAAATATAAAACGTGTGGGGTTAGTAAACTAGCCTGTCATTCATGGTGGGTAAATCTTGTGTCAGCTTTTACTGTGATATTTTTGTCTAATTTTTTGTAGCCAGATTCTTTTCTCAGTTTACATGAATATTTCTCATCCTAATACACATTTCTGTAGTGAATCAGGTCTTCTCTCATTCAGTTTTTCTTTTAATATCCCAGTAACCTCTGCCTGAACCAATATCTGTGATTAGCAAGGCACTGAGAAGTGAGAAGTCCACTGGATGTTGAGTCAGAGAATTTGTTTTCAAGCTCTGAATTTTCTACCTAGAAACTATGGAAACAGGGGAAAATCTTATAATTTCTCTGAGCTTCAGTTTCCTTCAATGGCAAGAGTGGAATATAGCTACCCACTTCATGGGGGTTATTTTGTTTGTTTAAGCAAAATATTGCATTAAAAATCACTTTGCTCACTGTGGTGTGCTGTGTCAAAGACAGCTGTTGTTGTGATCATTGTTGCAGCTATTGATTTTGTGTATTATTTTTTAAGACACCTTTTAATATTTGTCCTCTGGCACTACAGACTCTACCCATAGTTAGAAAACTCTCCCTTTTCTCTCCCAGAACAGCCCCTGCCTGGGCCTTCACAACAACAAACCCAGTAGAAAGAAGATAGTTAAATCAATTTACATTGTCTCTCTTCTATACCTTTAGGGTGGAGAGAAAGAAGAATCCAAGAGATCTGGAGGAGAAGAGCAGAGAGAGGGAATCATGGTGGAGAAGATAGTGGCACAACTTGAGCATGTTCCTGAGATACTCTCTGTTGGTTGACCCTAGGGAACAAAACATGGGAAGGGCCAGGGCAGGGAAGGAGTTAGTAATTCGACATTGGTCTCTGAGTCAGTGTAGTGAAGTGATGTGAGATGCTTTCCAATGTACCATCCAAGGCTGATCAGTCCCACTTCACAAACTAGTTCAATGGCAATTGATATGGAAAAAGACTTATTTGCCCTAAAAACAACTGAAAACCACCAATTTTCTTTTCATCAGTGCAATTAAAAACTCTTCTCTAGCAACTCTGTCTCAGAAGGAGAAACCTTCTGGAAGACATCCATCCATCCATCCATGAGTGGATCTCAACTGGGTTGGACTGATCTCCCTCGTTTTTTTCAGTTTCTAAAGAGAAGTGTACCAGGTTTATAAGACAGCAGTTCAGGAAACCATCTGGATGGGGAAAAATTGCACTTTAAGTGCCAAACAGAGACTCTATTGGCATTTCTGAGATTGAATGACCTTTTAGGCTGGGGCAACATTATTTTGAGAAAAAAAATCCAAGTACCTGTAGTGGCCATTCTTATAGAAGGACTTCCCATAACAACATTTCTAAGATTCTGTAATGTTCTATGTACATCCTTTAATCTCATTTAATACATGTACAATGAGGTCAATGTTATTAGCCACACTTTAGAGATAAAAGACTTGAAGCTCTAAGAAGTTAAGTGTCTTGTCCAAAACCATATCAAGAGTAAATATTAGAGCTAAGATTTGAACTTTGGTTCAGTGGATCCCAAAGTTTTCAATTCATTATAGAATTTATTTTTATTTTTTTTCTTTTTGGTCATAGAGATTCTATTTTTCTGTCCCAGTAGCACTGGATAAGCACTGGTAAGGGCAGGTCAGTAATGCTAAGAGCAAACCACTATCGGTGAGACTGGGGAGAGAGGACTTCAGGCATCTCTGGCAAGCGGGATCTGCCCAGAAACTTCCCTTTGGGGACACAGGGAGACAGCGTGAGGCTTCTGGACACCCTGAGGAAGGCAAAAGCGGCGGAGATTGGGCAAGTGGTTGCGTCTGTTCGTTCGGTCTGATCCTGTCAGCTGCTGTGGGTGGGGCAATAGTGGGACTGCAGGCTGGAAAGGCCTTGCCTGTGAGCTGTTTAGGTTTCTTTTGGACTTGGCATTTGGTTGAACTGCCTTGGGAGAACTTGGGCAGGAGTGCGGGGGGTTTTGAGTGTTGACTGGGGCCCCAGACTGGGCCACCGAGCCAGACAGAGCTGCCAGTGTTTGGTGGTGGGCTGTGTGGAGCCATTGTGGGAGAACTG
>CAUYON010193233.1:0-16107 GCA_963573935.1 Arctocebus calabarensis
TTTTTGAGACAGAGCCTCAAGCTGTTGCCCTGTGTAGAGTGTTGTGGCATCACAGCTCACAGCAACCTCCAATTCCTGGGCTCAAGCGAGTCTCCTGTCTCCGCCTCCCAAGTAGCTGGGACTACAGGCGCCCGCCACAACACCTGGCTATTTTTTTTTGTTTGGGTTGCAACCGTCATTGTTGGTTGGCAGGCCCAGGCTGGATTCGAACCCGCCAGCTCAGGTTTACATGGCTGGCGCCTTAGCCTACTAAGCCACAGGCCCCGAGCCCTCAGTTTTCTTTTAGTAGAGATGGGGTCTCACTCTTGCTCAGGCTAGTTGTAAACTCCTGAGCTCAAGAAACCTACCTGCCTCAGCCTCCCAGCGTGCTGGGATAACAGGTATGAACCACCCTGCCCAGCAACTTTTTGACTTGGAGCCAGTTTCCCTCAGGCCCTATTGGCTCATTTGTCCATTTTGTAGCACAGGAAGTGCCTCTGCCCTGCAGGGTTCAAATTCCCAGGTCCAGCAGAAAGCAGACACCCTGACTTGGCTCTTCCCCAACCTTACTCAAAAAGGGCTTGCAAGGTGACTCCCTGCTGTTTCCTTCTACTGGGGCAGGCAGAGGGACCTGGATGTCCATATCCAAGGATGGTGCTGGCATAGGCCCTCCCATAGTCACTGGCCAGTAAAGACAGAGGAATCGTGGGGTCTTTCATGCCCCACTGGTTTCCCAATGGTCATCTGAGCTGCCTGAGACCAGCATACTCTGAGAACAAGTTCCACTGTGTGGCCCCATTCCCTTCCTGGCCCAGAAAGGGTTCCTATTTGCCTGCCCCACAGTCCTTACACAAACAGCCAAGGAATGCCCCAGACCATATCAGAGGGGGTACATCCTGGTGCAGGACTGGGCAAACTGCCCAGGCAGCTCCAGGGCACCCAAGGAATATGCTCAGGGATAGCAAAGAAGGGAAAGTCTAGGCACAGCTCAGCACCAGGGGTGACATGGGTGCCGTTTTGGACACTTTTTACCTGGCAGGTCCATACCCACCCACCACCTCAGGCAAAGGGAATCCTGCGGCTAATAATTTACAACAAGATGCTTCCTCCAGAGGCCTGAGATGTTGTACAACACCCACTTTCCCCTGGGAGACCCAATGACTGCCTGAAAGTCAGTAAAAAAGCTCAAAAGCTTGGTCTCTCCTTGCCCTAAGGAGGGAAAACCTACAGGGCCATAGATCTTCCAAAGGGTGATGTGGTCCGCCCAGGGCGCGACTTTATCCGAAAGGGCATTCTTGCTCATCTTTCCCTCCCTAACCACCGTCAACGCAAAAGAACCCCAATTCTGTAAAGTAATTTAAAGAGGGCTATTCTGACCTGAGTATATGTGACCATGGCCCAGACAGCCGTGATCAAGTGGGTTACACTTTGGCTTTTCCATTGCAGAGAGATAAAGGTAATTACAGGTCAAATCATGAAGGTACTGGTTTAGTCTGAAAAGGTGAGACCCCCCCAAAGTTGGTGGTGGTGGTGGTATTACAGGTTACAGGTGGATTTAAAGATTCTTTCATTTGTAATGGTTAAAGTAAAACTTTGCCTAAAGGACTGGACTGTTTTAAGATAAGGAATTCTGTAGTCAGGCACTCATAAGATCTGTAAACTGAGGACCTGTGGGGTGAGATTCAAGCTTTGTCTCGCATAGCCCTAGGCCTGTTAATCAATTACAAAGCAGGTCTCTAAGGCTGGATGGAGGGGAGATCTGAGGGGTGTCTAACCTCCCTTCTCACAGACAGCCACTCAGCTTTAGATGATTTCTAGGACTCCTTAACCAAGAAAGAGTCCCTCAGACAGCTTCGGGGCTTACGATTTTATTTTAGTTCACACCTTCTTCCCAGAGGAGTGCCTTCTCCTAAACCACATGCAACATAATCCTGCCTCAGGCTCTCCTTGAGGGAAGCCCACCCAAGGGCAGCTCACCGGAGACTCCAGAACACCCTGGACTCCAACTACAAAGATGACACAACATCTAGCCAGCAGAATGGCGCTCAACCCTGAAAACTCAGGAACTTAAAAAAATACAAGGGCTTTAACGTGAGCTGGTAGTTGGTGGACGAGGAGGTTACCGAGTGGCCCCTATAACCAGGTTTGAGGCACTGTAAGAGAGGAGTTCCGAGGGAAAACATGACTAAGAAAGAACCAAAATGCTGGCTGTGACTGTACAACAAAGGATTATGGCGTGCTTACTTTTCCTCCTCTATTCTCCCAGTCTCCTACATACTGTCATTTTATATATAAAAATATAAATTTTAAAGGAGCTAATGATGTATACTTTATGGAGCACTTTCACGACTGCAAACTATCTAAAAGGAATTAGGAACTTGTCACACCACCAGCAACAATGACCAGGTACGACTGTAGGGATTCAATTAGAGTCTGGCAAATTACCCAAAGGCTGCAAGTCCCAAGGTCTAATGGGGTGGACAGGAAGGTCCCAGCAGCTTCTGCTCCAACTTGGTCCCATCAACACCCTACATGACTTTGCATAGACCACTTCCCTCTCTGAGGCTCAGACTCTCCCACCTAAAACGTGAGTAGTTTAGATTAGATGATGTCTATGGTTCTAATGCAGGGATAAGGCAGAAATGGATTTTTCTCTGTACCAGATCCTAACTACCCTGAACCAGGAAGTCACCAGCAGGTGGCCAGGCCAGGACCACCCGAGGATGCCCTTACCTTTCTGTGGCAACAGTTTATGACAAATGTTTATGGCCTGACCACAAGACAATGCTGGTCATATATGGCTGTTTCCTAATGGGGTTTCTGAACATTTAAAAACATTACCGTTGCCCCAAAAGGGGGCCCCTCCTGCTCAGGAAAAACCTTACCCTGTCTGTGGGTAGGGCCTGTTGTCTACCCTCGTCTCAGTAAACTTTCTGTCTCTACTTGGCTTGTTCTCAAATTCTTTCTAGCATGAAGCAAAAAAGGCCACTTGGTGATTCCAGGGGGCTTTCCTTCCCTCACTGGAATGCCCCCTACATCAGTTCCCTTGACCCTAAAACTGTCCAATTTTTGATGCTATTAAATCAAGAAATAGAAAAAGTAAACTTGAACCCATCAGCTCAGACACACAGTGATTTCAATAAACTTGGAGGATGGCAGCAAATTCAAAAGATGAACCAAAATTCCTGCAGGATCAGGCAGAGTTTTAGTTTCTTCTTCAACTCACAGGTATACAATGAACTCCTTGGATGAAGAGCTTATTTTCCTCCCAGGTTTAGATGATTGCAGATACACAGCTTGTCTATGTGCAAACTCAAAATAATCTCCCAAGAAGATTCTTCAAAACTAGAGTAATAGATGGCTACACTAGCAAAACACTACTAAAATAAAGAAAACATTTTTTTTTTCAAGACACAGCCTCACTCTATTGCCCAGGCTTAAGTGCAGTGGTGCCAGCCTCGCTCACAGCAACCTTAAACTCCCAGGTTCAAGTGATCCTCCTGCCTCAGCCTCCCCAAGTAGCTGAGACTACTAGCCCTTGCCACAATGCCTGGCTAAATTTTTATATTTCTTTATAGAGATAGGCATCTCACTTTGCTCAGGCTGGTCTTAAACTCAAGCAATCCTCCAGCCTTGGCCTCCTAGAGTGCTGGGATTACACTCTCCCTCCTGACCTTAAAGAAAACATTACCTCATTGATGCAATATTTTCCTGAGAAGTCAAACCATAATCAACAACACCTCTTAGAAGACAGTTAAGATAAGCACTCACACATTTGCAAGAAAAATTATGAATGAGACACTAAACTTCTGAGATGCTTAGCACTTCTCTGATGCATCAGAGACTCGGAATGTCTTCTTCCCATCCTCCTACCAAGTAAATTAAAATCCACTAACATCCATCAGCTTCTCCCAGAAAAGAAAATGCAGTTTGGGGGAAAAAGTGTTGTTATTTTAGAAAAAATAGCACAGCTACTTTACAATCTCAGAGGAAGTGGCACAGAAATACATCCAAAGGGATTCACTTGAAGCCAGCTGTTTTTAATGACCAGCTTCCTCTCTCTTGCCCATAGATTAAGAGATGAGACCATTTCAACCAGAGAATGATCATATATCTCCCCTGAAGTATTAATTAACAGCTGTTCTTCCCACAGAAGACAAGGCCTTAGACCAGAAAACAGAAAACCTAGAACCCAAATTCAGTCTCTCCTATCAAGCCAGAAATAAGAGCGGCCAAGTGCATAAGGCACTCAGCCCTCAATGCAATAGGTGACCCAGCACATCTTTACTCCAGGAGGCAGACTTTCAAAAAGTAAATAGGAGCGAGTCAAGCAAGTCACAGAATGCTGCCTGAGCCCTGGGCATCACACTTACACACAGACTAGTTTGCAGACAGACGTTTGGCTACAATACTGGGGTCCCATCGTGAGCCTTGACCAAGGCTTGAAGACAGACAAATAAAAGGAGCTGCAAGAGTGTGTCCTGGAGTGTGGAAGGCTCCGGAGGCCACCTTCTTTCCACCCCTAGCAAGGCTGGCGCTTTGAGGCCTTGGCTGTGGCCCAGTCACGCCCTCCCGTCTCCCTGCAAAATGGAGGGGCTGGAGAATCTCCACTGGGGGCAGAGGCCTCTAGTATCGCGAGCTGCTGAGGTTCCACAGGTCACATTCCAAGCCGTCCCCCCACCAAGGAAAAGTCCTCAGGGAACGCGGAGGGAAGACGATGAAAAGCAACTTTGAGCATAAGGCCGACCCCACCCTGGGCAAACCGAGGCGAACCACCAGGCATTCCCTTGCCTGGACCCTGATGGTTTCCTCCGAAAACCCTTTCATCCCAGGTTTATGTTCCTCCCATCTTCCACGGTCGTTGCCACACCTCTCCTCAAAGCCAGTTCCCATGCCTGTCCCGCGCCAGGGATGAGACCCGCGGCCCTAGACAAACCGCAGAACCTGGGGCCTCCGGGGCCCTGACCTCCTGCTCCCTGGAGCACTGGACAGAGGGGAAATGAGACCAGATGGCCCCGACCGGGGTCCAGCCGCCCTCTCCCAGCACCAGCTGCCAGGTTCGGCCTGCCCTGCGCTGGGCCCTGGGCAGCGCCGCACGCCTCCCGGGGCCCCTCCTCCCGCACCACCTCCGCACGCGCTTGTCGCCGCCCGCCAGGCCGGGGCCACATCTCCTCCCGCCATAGCTGCGCGGAGGCCCGGGAGGCGCCATGCGCACTGGCGGCGACCTGCGTGCTCGCCGCCGGGTCACTCACGCGCGACCAAATGCTCCGGCCGCGGCGGCCGGCCGCCCAGCGAGAACGCGCCGCGCACCTGCCCGGGCCTGGAGGCCGCGCGCGCACGCGGGCCACGCGGGCCCAGGACTGGGGGCCGAGGCCGACCTCCCCCGGGCCGGCGCATCTGCAGCGAGCCGGCCTGAGCACCCCGCCCCCGGCCGCGCGCCTCACCAGCGGTAGCAGCCCTCCGAGGCCTCCAGCGTGAAGTTCACGCGCGTGGCCCGCGTGAAGGGCAACAGCACTTTGGGGATGTTGAGCTTGGCCACCGCGGCGCCAGGGCCCAGCGCCAGCAGCATCAAGAGCGCGAGCAGCAGCGCGGGCGGCGGCTCCCGGCCCCGCGCAGCCATCCTAGCCGCTCTTCACCTCCGGCGACCCGGCGCCGGCCGCCGCGCACTCCCTCCCGCCCTGGGTCCCCGCCCGAGCGCGCCGGGCCAGCAGGTGATAAGCGCGGGAGGCCGAGGGGCGGGGCGTGGGCCGCAGCCTCCAGCAGCCTCCCGGGCCCAACTGGGCCGGAGCGCGGGAACTGAGGGGGCCGAGCTCTGGGCGACCCCACCCCGGGCCCCAGCCGGCGCGCGCGGGACACTGGGTGGGGATGTGGGGCGCGCGCCCGCGTGGAGAGACTGAGCGCGCGGCCGCAAGGCACCCGGAGACCACGCGGGGAGCCCCGCTCCGTTGGCGGGGTGCTCGCTCATCCCCGGGGTTTTAGACTCCTCGCCGGTACTGGGCTCCAGCAGGGACCCTCCAGCTGTACCGCAGCAGTCTTCGCCCTGTTCTGCGCCTCTCTGGTAGTGGAGCCAGGCTGGGCACAGCATGAGGGCGGCCACCAGCACCTGAGACCTTGTCCTCGGGCTGGGCCAACTGTCAACACTCATCCCAGGATGTTTGGGCTGCGCGGGATACTGGTACTTGCCTCATCCCAGTCCCCAGGCTGTGTGAGGGGAAGCCACCTGCTGAGGCCTCCCCTGGGAGCAAGAGGACCCTGGACTTCTTCCTCCAGCCTCTTCACAGCCCTCCGGGGAGACGTTTTGATCCTCTTTCTCTGTGAGGAATCTGGTGAAGTGGTCCCCAGGGCACCCAGCCGTCAGGGTCGTGTGGGGGGCTCTCTACCCCCAAGCCCCTGTTCTCTGGCGGCTTCTACTGTCTTCCTGAAGTCGTTAGTAGGTTACCCAAAGGTCAGATTTAGGGCGCCAAGCACCAGAGCACACCCTACTTCCTCCCCCACCCTGGCAGAAGAAAGTTGGGGTGACTGAGGCGTCTGCAGGCTGGGGTGGACGATCTTGGTTTGCGTCCACAGTCGTGCCCTGTGGCTCCTAGTTGGCTTGGCCTGGATTGCTCGCAGAGGCGGCACCACGGCTTCTCAGAGCTGCAGAAATATAAATCTGGCCTTGCAGGGAAGGCCCAGCCTGGTGGGTGGTCAGGAAAGGGGCCCTACTGGGTAAGGAGTGCAGGACTCAGAAGGCTTTTTGGAGGAGGTGTCCTGGGCTTGAGCACAGACAGATACCTGGAGGGGCTTCAGAGAGGTCCAGATGACTCTGAGCCTGCCCCTGCAGGATCGTGTGGGCTTGGGATGGTGATGAGGCATGTTTGGGGTTTCCACAAATCCCAGGGAATGTATGCGTTGGGGGAAACCTTCTCTAGAGATCCCAGTGCCGGGGGTAGGGAGGGTGGGGGGGCCTTCCCTGTGTGAAACCAAGTGCTCCTAGAGGGGAAATTCTGGTGGGTTCCCTTCTCCAAAGAAACAGAAGAAAGAATTATATGGAAAAGGCAGCTTCCGGAGACATTGGTGAGGAAATCTTTGGGTACTCTGGGTTACACATTTTACTAATTTGTTTTTGAGCAGCTGATAACACTCATGGTTAACTTTTAAAACTAAAAAGGCTCAAAATAGTTCCTAGGGAACATGATTGCCTCCCCTGTCCCATCACCCAGTACTCTTCCCCATAAATAACCAATGTTTTCTGCTAGTGTACACATCCAGGGAAATTTTTTTTTTTTGAGACGGTGTCTCACTCTGTACCCTGGGTACGATGCTGTGGCATCATGGCTCACAGCAACCTCAAATTCTTGGCCTTGAGCGATCCTCTTAGCCTTCCAAGTAGCAGAGACTATAGGCTCTGCCACAATGCCCAGCTATTTTTAGATATGAGGATCACAGTCTTGCTGGGTCTCCAAGGCCTGAGCTCAAGTGATCCACCCACCTCAGACTTCCAGAGTGCTAGGATTACAGGCATGAGGCACCGCGCCCGGCCCAGAGATTCTTTATACACATGCAAGTAAATATATATACACTATGGCCAGGCAGGTGAACAAACCCAAGGGAGCAGGTGGGGTATTAGGGGACTGGGGCTCTCTGGCCCACTAGGATCATAATTTGCTGTGGCCCTATCTTTCTTTCCAGATCTTTTGGTTAGTGAGGAGAAATCAGTAACATGGATTTCTAGGTGAAATATCTTGGTTGTAAATGATGGCAACTAATTCATTAAAAAGAAACTTGCATATTCCTGGAGATTTGTCCCAGAGAAATGAAAACTAACATTCACACAAGCACCTGTATGTGAAATGTTCAGAGCAGCATCATTCATAATAAGCCAAAACTGGACAAGGCACAGAGGCACTTCATTGGGTTATGGTGAAACTGCATCACATCCATACCTTTATTCAGCAATTGAAAAGGAACAACCCCCTGGAAGGTCACAGTGGCTCACACCTGTAGTCCCAGCTACTTGGGAGGCTGAGGTGGGAGGAGCACTTGAGTTCAGGAGTTCAAGGTTGCAGTGAGCTATGATAGCACCACTACACTCCAGCCCAGGCAGCAGAGCGAACAGATCAAGACTCCTCTCTTAAAATAAAAATTAAAAAGGAACGAGCAGTTGATACATATAAGTCAGGTAACTCTCCAAGGAATTATGCTAATTGGAAAAAACCCACAAAAGATTACATAGTGTAACTGCTTTTATGTAACATTCTGTTACATAGTGTAACTGCTTTTATGTAACATTCTTGAAATGGCAACATTATGGAAGTATAGAACAAATGCGGGTTGAGGGGCAGGTTGGAGGTGATGTGGCTAATACAAGAACGGGAGGGGGGTCCTTGTGGGGATGAAAATGTTCTGTGGCTGGACAGCATCCACATCTCTTTCCTGGTTGTGATATTGTCTGCTAGTTTTGCAAGATGTTACCACTGGGGAAAACAGGTAAACGGTACATAGGATCCCTTTGTATTATTTATTGCAACTACACGTAAATGTATAATTATCGCTCCCAAATAGTTTAATTACACAAACAAAAAGTCGGTCATACAAACAGGCCTAACCAAACACTTCTGAGTGAACACAGCTTGCTAACCACCTGTGTCAAAGGTGATTGAAGGCTCAGGACGTTTCTCTAGCAGAAAACAGCCACAGGAAAACAATGGAAAGATGCGTGAAACATTTTCCCCTTTGATCATGTTGTCCTCCTGCCACAGTCTCGGTACCTGCGACCTGGGGAGGGATGGTGTCTGTTCGGTCTGTTTGCACACCCTGCCCCTGGGCCCCCTTCTCTCAGGCCCAGTACCTTACCCGAGATACAGGAGAGGCAGCCGTGGCACAGACACTCTGGGAGAGAAGAGACCTCAGATTTGTGTGAGACAGTTATCTACTGACAATTAAAGCAAGACGGGTAAATGTTCCCTGTGATATATATCAAGCAGTGCCTCCCAAACTTCTGTCACCCCTTACCCCTCTAAGAAGTTTTTTTGGTAAAGTCTGGGTACCACCTGTACTGTTATTTTCTATTTGTCTTTAAATCAAAGTGTTTATATGTATGTATTGAAGAAGTAAACTTTTGTCTGCTTCTGTAAGTGGAAAACTTACCAAAATTGTTGCCAAAATGGAAGTAGCCATAAATAAATACAATGGAACAAAGGAACGCCATCAAGTTACATGTGGACACGGTTTCCTGCTAAAGGCTTGAGCCCCTGGTGTGCTCTCAGGACCTTCCGCGGGAAGATGACCGAGCTTCTTCACACCAGTGTGGGGCTTTCTCCTTGAGCATTTAAGGACAGAGAGAGAATTTTAAGGGCAATTCACTTTTTCTTGGTGGGATATTGTCACATAAGAGCCTATTCTCCATCTTTTTGTTACAGTAGTTTTTAAGAATTATTTTACATTGGAGAACCCCAAAGAGTCACAAAAGCAAACAAACTAGTATAACTAAGCCCCGTGACAGTCCAGTTCTGCGGCCTCAGCTCACAGCCAGTTCTGTTCCTCTGCGGCCACTCCAGGCACCTCGCCCCTAATCATTTTGAAACAAATCCAAGACATCATTTCATCTATATTTCAATGTAGATATAAATTTTAGGAGATACTTAATATTGTCACAGTTACAATATAACCACAATCTATTATTTCACCTAAAAAATTAACAATAATTCCTTATTCATAAAATAGACACTTAAGAGTTCAAATTTCTAACTGCCTCATACATGTCATGATATATTTTTATGGTCTGTGTTTTAAGAATCCATATATATTGGTAAGGTTCGCACATTGCAATTGACTGAGGGGTCTTTTAAAGTCTCTTTGGGAGACTCCATGGGATCCATCCTCCATCGCTCTTTTCCCTTTTTCTATGTTGCTCTTTTATCTTTGGAGTAGACAGATGTATTTTATTTTATTTTTTATTTTTTAGACAGAGTCTCACTGTATGTCCTAGGTAGAGTACCATGGCATCATCATAGCTCAAACTCTTGGGCTCAAACAATCCTTTTGCCTCAACCTCCCGAGTATCTGGGACTACAGGTGCCCAGCCCAATGCCTGGCTAATTTTTTCTATTTTTAGTAGAGATGGAGTCTTGCTCAGGCTGGTCTGGAACTCCTGAGCTCAGGTGATCCACACACCTCGGTCTCCCAGAGTGCTGGGATTACAGGGATGAGCCACCACATCTGACCAATGGATATATTTTAAAACATCCCTAAGCTGGGTAGTGCCTATGGGGCAAAGGAGTAGTTCGACGGCCCCATATGCCAGAGGTGGTGGGTTCAAACCCAGCCCCGGCCAAAAACTTCAAAAGACATCCCCAAGCTGAGTCCTGGCTTGCCTGGGGAACTCCCATAGGGCACTGGGCACCACTACTGTGGCTGTGGGGGTTTCATCATTGCCAGTGTCTGCCCCCAGGTTCTGGTCAAGGTCCCTGGGAGCAGGAAAGGGACAGCCACCCTGGACCTTCAGCAGCTTCTCTAAGCTGGAAACCTTAGATTTGGGGGAAATTAACAAGAAGAAAAACACTGGGAGCATTGGAATGGCTGCCCCCTTGAAAAGTGCTTTCCCAAACCTCACCATTCTTCAGATAATGGCACCGTTTAATTACAGAAATTGCTGCTTTGTGTCAATGCCCAGTCCTGCCCCTTGCTCATGGGGTCCATTTGCTCTGTGCACGTGCATATTTACTGTTCCTTGGGACATTTTTTCTCACACTTGCCAAGTGTGTCCTCTGCCAGAATCTGTGATCATTTGCTTCAGCCAATTAGCTCCAGACTGGCCTCCCATTTCCCCCCTCAGGCATCTCTGGAGGTTGGTGACCGCAGAATAAGGGACTGCAGCCAGCTTGTCACACCTGCAGACCTCCTTAGAAGCCCAGGCACAGCTGTGTTATCTCAGCCACCTAAACCTGCTCCCAGCAGACCCAGTGGGATGCATGATGGACCCCTTGGACATCTCCAGGCCACCCAGATGGGGAGAGAGCAGGGTCCCTGGTCCTTATGTTCCACAGCTGCCCCAGCTTAACAAACTGCTTGTCCCTTTTTGTGATGGTTTATTTCATGTATCACCTTGACCGGGCTAAGGGATGTCTAGGTAGCTATAAAACACAATTTCTGGCTGTATCTGTGAGGGTGTTTCTGGAAGAGATTGGCATTTGAATCACACTGCATAAAGAAAATGGTACCTTCACCAAAATGGATAGACAAAGTCTAATCCCTCAAGGGCCTGACTACCATGAAAAGAAACAGTGGGAGACGGGTGAATTCACTCTCTGCTTGAACTGGGACACCCGTCTTCTCCTTCCCTTGGACTCTGGAGCTCCTGACTGTCAGGCCTTCAGACTCTGAAACTTAGACCAGCAATGTAAGTACCTCCCTTTTCCCCAAGCTCTCAGGCCCTCACACTTCACTGAGACTTATCCCTCCCCTATGCCCCCTTATCTCCCCCAAGGCCTTCAGACTTGAAGGAATTACATGACTGGTGTTCTTGGACCTCCAGCTTGCAGACAGCAGACAAGGGACTTCTCAGCCTGTAATATCTCCACTCTGGTCAGCACAGGTCTTCACACACCCCGCAGCAGGCCAGCCTCCACCCCGCCTTCCCAGGTGCCTTGGGTAGAGCGGCCCAATTCGTGTCCCCAGGTGCTCCAGGGCATCCCTGCTTACCTAGCTGGCATCATCTGTTACCTCTGCCTCCCACACTCACTCCTTTGGCCCAGCCCCACCTGGGTAGTTCACACTCCAGTGGTGCACCTAGCACCGTAAGGAGGATCATGTGTGAGCATTCCTCCTTTATAAAACAAAAATTAAGTAACAAACATTAAATGCAACATAACAATCTCTACAAAAAAATAACATTTACTTTTGTTAAACTATCTTTTGTGGGAGGGGTGCTTTTATGGGGGAGGGAGTATTACTCTGTTGCCCAGGCTAGGGTATAGTGGTATCATCATACATCACAGCAACCTCAAACTCCTGGGCTCAAGTGATCCTCCTGCCTCAGCCTCCCAAGTAGCTGAAGTATAGAAACCCACCACCACACCTGGCTAATTTATTTAAAAAAAAATTTTTTTTTTTTTTTTGTAGAGATAGAGTCTCGCTATGTTGCCCGGCTGGTCTTGACCTCCAGGCCTCAAGTGATCCTCCTCCCACCTCTCCCAAAGTGCTAGGTTACAGGCATGAGCCATCATGCCCAGCCTATTAAACTTTCTACACACAAGCAAGCCAGCAAAATTTTTATATAAAAAGTAAAGTAAATATTATAGCCAAAAAAAAGGAGAGATAGTGGTTTAACATTTTTAAGTTGCATTAATGTCTTTATTTTTTAGAAAATTATACCTACCTCTTGCCCTGTTGAAGTAATAAATAACATTGGACTGTACGGACTATTACATAATAACAGTAAAAAGGAGGAATTTCAACTTTTGGTCTAAGATGAAAATTCAGTAGGATACCGAGGATGCCAAAAAAATGTATGCACGTTTTAAGAGATCTTGTTGGAAGTAAAATTGATCATTCCTAAAAAGTAGGCAAACTGCAGGCAAAATGGATGTGCATAGCATGTCTGGATATACTCGGCCAGTAATGGTGTCTTCAACTCAACTCCAAAAAGTAACACATAGATGACATCTCTACAAATGTATGAACATTGTTAGGCACCCTCTGTAGTTTATGTATAAAGTAAAAGTTGCGCTTACCAAACAAAAATATTACCCCTAACAGTTCACACTATTTCTCTTTATAAAAATTTAAGTCAAACAAGGATTATAAGGTGTCACAAAGCTGAACAGCAGTAACTCAAGCTCTTTGTCTTTGCAATCACTATGCCTTCACTGGTTATTTTGAATCTATTGCTTGAACACAGGAATGTCTAACACCACAAGTCTGAAGCAAGAACAGACCCTGAAGCAGCTCAAAGGATCCCATAAAGTTACAAACTGACTCTGGAAAGAAACACAGGAGCAAACTCCGTGTGTGGTGCTGGGGGTGTCACTGGAGTTCTCTAAATTAACATCCATGTAGAATACACTTTTTATTAAAGCATAAGTTTTTTTAATGTTGCGTTTTAAAATTTGTATGTTACTAAGATTCAACAGTACCCAGGAAATACAGTAAAAATAGATGAAGTGAACTACCTCAAATGTAAAAACGTGTGCATCAAAGGATGCAATCAACAGCGAGAAAAAGCAACCTACAGAAAGGAAGAACATATTTGCAAGAGGTTGATAGGAGGTTAATACCCAGAATACACACGTAGGAAGAACTTCTACAACTCAGTAACACAAAACTGAGAACCCAGTCAGAACTAGGCAGAGGAATTGAACAGATGTTTCTTGAAAGAAGGCCCAGGAATGGCCAACAGCACATGAAAAGATATGCTTTCATCATTAATGTTCATCATAATTATTAGGGGCGTTCAAATAAAAAACTGGAATATGTGGGTGGTGTCCGTGGCTCATCAAGTAGGACACCGGCCCCATATACCAAAGGTGGCAGGTTCAAACCCGGCTTCGGTCGAACTGCAAAAACAGAAAAATAGCCAGGCGTTGTGGCAGGCGCCTATAGTTCCAGCTACTCGGGACGCTGAGGCAAGGGAATCACCTAAGCCCAGGAGTTGGAGGTTGCTGTGAGCTGTGTGATGCCATGGCTCCCTACTGAGGGTGATAAAGTGAGACTCTGTCTCTACAAAAAAAAAATATATATATATATATATATATATATGAATATGAGATATCACCTCATGCTTACCAGGTTGGCATATCTATGTCTATAAACACACACACACACAGCCCACAAGAACAGATAAGGAGATGTGGAGAAATTAGAACCCCTGACACTATAGGAGGGAATGTAAAATGGCATAGCTGATGGAAACACTATGTTTATTCCTCAAAAATTAAACATAGTATTACCATGTGATCTATTTCTGGGTACACAAGCAAAAGGATTGAAAAGGATCTTGGCCGGCACGGTGGCTCACGTCTGTCATCCCAGCACTCTGGGAGGCCAAGGTGAGCAGATCACCTGAGCTCATGAGTTCAAGACCAGCCTGAGCCAGAGAGAGACTCTGTCTCTAAAAATAGCCAGGTGTTGTGGTGGGCACCTGTCGTCGCAGCTACTTGGGAGGCTGAGGCAAGTGAATCGCTTAAGCCCAAGAGTTGGAGGTTGCTGTGAGCTGTGATGCTACAGCACTCTACAGAGGGCAACATAGTGAGACTCTGTCTCTACAAAAAAAAAAAGGTGTGTGATCTCTCCAGTTTGCCACAGTCCTCACCACTCCCTGTTACCCCCAGCCAGGTTGAATCATGTCCATTACCTGCTAGTCTGATAGGCCTATGAGTATACCCCGTTTAAGATCAATCTCTAGTTTATCCCCCTGCCCTGTTCCCATAGCTGCCTTTTAAGTGAATTACATAAAAATCCCTTCCTCTCTTAGAGACTTTGAATTTTCTGGACTAATAAATGAGGCCAACAATGTCTACTTCACAGAGGGAAGTGACAATATTAAAGGATATAGTTAACATAAAAGTAGATGGTAACAGAAAAGGACTCTTCTAATATAATTACTGATTCTGATTAAGACAGGACCAGAATATTCAACCCATTTTGCTCTTCTGAGATCGTCCTCTCATCCTCAATAATTATGACTACAACAGAGTGTATATTACATACTAATAAAATGTCACGCCCACGCGGAAAAGACAAGCTAGGAGGTTCATTTCACTCGACATACTAATAAAATGTCATGCCCAGGCAGAAAAGACAAGCTAGGGGGTTCATTTCACTCGCAGCCTCACCGACCCAATGATCAAGAGGAACTCCAGGGTGTCTATAACCCTCCCTATGTTCACCGGAGGAGGAAGCCACAGCCGTTCCTCTGTGGACCTCACAGCTTTCAGACTCTTTGCCCTTCACCTGCAACTTCCTGTCAGGGGAGGCGACTTCCTGTGAGATGTCTGAGGAGCAGGATTACCAAGGAGTCCGTCTGCCTGTCACCCAAACCAATCAGAAGAGAAGCGATGAGACATCCACAGTTCAGCTTTAATGTATAGAAAAGCCGGCCATTCTGGAGAACAGCAAGAATAAATACCTCCTCGAAGAACTGCTCTGCTCTCCTGTTTCTCTGTTATTTTTATACCTTCACAGTACCAGCAGCACCGTGTTATTAATCAGCATAGATACATTAAACAGGTCCCCCTTATAGGTTACAAAGTCAAAACATCTCTTGCTTTCCAGAGATGGAAATACTTTGTATCTCCAAAGTATTTTAGTTTGACTAAATTTACAGCCAGCTAATGCTCCACTGGGCGCTCAGAGTGCCCTGGGTCCCTGACGGGTACTGTGGAGCCCCGTTCCCCAACTTATCTATGACACTAGCCTTGGAAGTGAATAAACAGCCCCAGATACCCACATGCCCCAGCCAGCACATAACTGGCTGTTCAGGCTAACAGTGGCTACTATCAATTTAAGCTATCAGCCAAGCACATTTAGCTAAATGGTTGAAAATACCTCAATATTTACACCATAAAGGTGCTCATTAGACGATTAAACTGTCATGTATTTTAAGTCATAACGTGGGTTGGCTGAATGATTTAGGTTTGGGGGTTTTGCCTTCATTAGACTCTTGAATGAGCTCAAGTTAGTTAGCGAGAGGAGAGGAACCTCTTCTTGCCATTTTTTACACCCTGATCCCTAATTACATCTCCTTGTACTAAGAAAGGCAGAAGATATCTTTCTTTCTTTCTTTCTTTTTTTGCAATTGTTGGCCTGGGCTGGGTTTGAACCTGCCACCTCCGGTATATGGGGCCAGGGCCCTACTCCTTTGAGCCACAGGCGCTGCCTTAAGAAGTTAACTTTTTTTTTTTTTTTTTATGAGACAGAGCCTCAAGCTGTCACCCTGGGTAGAGTGCTGTGGCATCACAGCTCACAGCAACCTCCAATTCCTGGGCTCAAGCGAGTCTCCTGCCTCCACCTCCCAAGTAGCTGGGATTACAGGCGCCCACCACAACACCCGGCCATTTTTTGGTTGCAGCCACCATTGTTGTTTGGCGGGTCCAGGCTGGATTTGAACCCGCGAGCTCAGGTGTATGTGGCTGGCGCCTTAGCCCATTG
>CAUYON010193240.1:0-30439 GCA_963573935.1 Arctocebus calabarensis
CATAGAGATAGCCAACTATAAGTTGTTAATTTATAACTAAAAATATAGAAACCAAAAAAATTAAAAACGAAGTTTGTATAAAAATAGTAGGGCTGGGTAGTGCCTGTGGCTCAATGAGTAGGGTACCGGCCCAATATACCACTTCTAATGCAAGTGCCAGGGTCCCTCTCCAGGAATTTAATATCCAGCTCATTAGGGACTCCATGTTTAACTATAGAGCAAAGGACAAAGGAGACCAAGCAACTGCTATTACTCTGGTTTTCATAAGTTTTTATAGCTTGTAAAATGATATATGGAATACAGAAATATAGAATTGCTAAATGCTGCTCCAACAAGTGTAATGTATCTACTCTTCAGTTGTTTGCTCTTATTTGTATAAAATAGTTTATTTTTGTGTTAACATGTTGATAATATTTTCAATAATATAATTTTACACTTCTTGAATGAATTTCACTTTATCATACCAATTGGTTTTACTTTCCTATTAGATCCAGGGATTTGTTGCCTTAAGATATTCTGAATCTGTGTCAATATATGACATTAGCCTATAAAACAAAAATAGAATAAACAGCATCCTAATTAGAAAAGAAGAAGGTAAATTGTAACTGTTTGTAGATGGCATGACCTCAAATAGATAAAAGCCCTGAAGACTGCACCAAAAAATGTTACAGCTAATGAACAAATTCAGAAGGTATAGAAGGCAAAATCAACATACAAAAATAAATAGTATTTCTGTATACTAACTGTGAATTATCTGAAAAAGATATCCAGAAAACAAGTGTATTTTCAACAAAAATATAAAGTACTTAGGAATATATTTAACCAAGGAGGTAAAATATTTATACACTTACAACCATAAAACATAGATGAAAGAAATTGAAGACACAAATAAATGGAAACATATCCTGTATCCTTTGTCAATGGATTGAAGGAATTAACATTATCAAAATGTCAATATTACCTGAAGCAGTCAATAAATTCATTGCAAGCCTTAACAAAATGTAGTGACAATTTTCACAGAAATAGAAAAAGTAATTAGAAAATTTGTATAGAATCACAAAATATCTCATTTAGCCAAAACAATCTTGTGCAAAAAGAACAAAGCTATGAGTCTCATAATATTTGCCTTCAAAATATACTGTGAAGTTATAGTAACCAAACAGCATGATGCTGGCAGAAAAACACAGAGACCACAGAATGTGTGCATTTATGTAGTCAACTAATTTTCAGCAGTTGCCAGAACACATAATGGGGATAGAATAGTCTCGTCTATGTTTGTTACTGGAATGACTGGATAACCATATGCAGAAGAACAAAATTAGAATCTTATCTCATGTCACATGCAAAAATAAACTGAAAGTGAATTAAAGATTTAAATGCAAGACTAGAAAATGCAAAACCACTAGAAGAAAATATAGGGGGAAATCCCCTTGACATTGGCCTAGTCAATAATTTTTTTTGATAAGTCCTAAAAAATACAACAACAAAAACAAAAATTGGCAAAGTGGATTACATCAAACTAAAAAAGATTCTGCATGGCCAATGAAAATGCTAACAGAGTGAAGAGCCAACACAAAAATTGGCAGAAAATATTTGCAAATCATACTTCAGATAAAGGGTTAATATTGAAAACACATAAGGAACTCAACAGCAAAATGAAAATCTTGAATAGACATTTCTGAAAAAAACCCATTAAAATGGCCAACAGTTTTATGGAAAAAAAGTGCAGTTATCACTAATCATTAGGAAAAATTCAAATTAAAGTACAATGAACTATTGCATCACACTTACTAAAATTGCTGTTATCAAAATGACTAAAGTTCACCAGTGTTGTCAAATAGGTGGAACGAAGGTAATCCTTACACATTGCTGATTCAATTAGTATAGTCATTATGCTAAAAGTATGAAATTCCTGAAAAAATGAAAATTAGAATTACTGTGTGATCCAACCATCTCACTACCAGGAAATGAAATAAATATGTTGAGGAGATACCTGCATCCCCATTTTATGACAGCATTATTCACAATAGCCAACATATGTAGTCAACCTACACCTCCATCAATGAAAGAATATGGTAAGGATGCCCAGTAGAATATATCCACAAAAGGAAGGAAATTTTATTATTTGCAACAACAAGAATGAACCTGGATGACAATATGATAAGTGAAATGAAGAGGCAAAGAATAACAAATACCGTATGATTTCACTAATCTAGGAAATCTGAAAAGGTTGATCTCAGTGAAGTAGAAAATTGGTGTGTGGTTACCAGGAGCTGTGTCAGTGCTGGGAAAGGAATGGAGGAAATGTTGGGAAATGTTAACAAAATTTCTGTTAGACAGAAGTGCTAAGTTCAAGAGATGTGCTGTACAACATGGTAACTCTGGTTAATAACATATTGCATTCTTGGAAAATGCTAAAGCGTCTATTTTAAGTTCTCTCATGATAAAAATAATGACTATGTGAAGTAATGCTTCCATGAATTACATTGATCTCACCATTCTATAATGTATCCGTATAACAAAACAGCATGTGACACTATAAATATATACAATCTCATATTTGTGAATTAAAATAATAAATTTTTATAAAAGAAAGCACGGTGAACTGACCTGTTAATGGTTAGGGAACCGAAACTGTTGTGTTTTTGTCTGTTTTGTTTTGCTTTTTATTTTTAGTTGCAGTTTTTGGCCAGGGATGGGTTCGAACCCACCACCTCTGGCATATTGGGCCAGTGCCCTACTCCTTTGAGCCACAGGCACTGCCCTGTTTTATTTTACTTTTATCAGAGAGCCAAGTATGGAAGTATTTTTCTCTAACATTTTGATTCATACAATGGTTATTCTTTTCTTTCAAGCATTCTATCCCTTCTGATAATTTTAGCTTTCCATCAACTCTTCTATTTTAATATGTTCTAAAGTTTATAAACATAAGATAGATAATATCAAATAATTATTTTAAAAATCTCTACAATTGCTTGTACCACAACGCACTTGGATAGTACTGTAACTTTTCTTTCACTGCCTTATTTTTTTTTAAAAAAACAGTTTTTGAAAGTTGCCGTAATATTGAAAATAAACAATTTTACTTATTTTTCTTAAATAACAGAGGTGAATTTTGCAATCTCAGCAAAAATAGATAACAAACTTTTTGAGATATAAGGATAATTTCAAACACGAATTGGGGGAGACCAAGTGAGATGCCAAAATAATGTGAAATTGTCTGGTATTAGCGGCATCATTAATACTCGGCTCTTGAATTTAGAGACACAAAGTCAAATTGTATACTTATAAAGTTTACTAAAATAACAGTAACTACAAAGATAAGTGAAGGCTATAATTTTAAAACTTAGGACATACAATGGTAGTAGTCTTATATGTTTTCATATTTGGTGCTAGCTGACGGCAGAATTGTTCTTCATAAGAATGCACACCCAGTTTATCCTAGTGCACATTGGCGTGTCAGGGTTAGAGGAAGGGTAAGGCACAGTGGGTCCTGCCTAGAATTCCAGCACTGTTGGAGTCTAAGGCAGGTGGATTGCCTGAGCTCATGGGTTCAAGACCAGCCTGAAGAAGAATTAGACTTGGTCTCTACTAAAAACAGAAAAACTAGCTGGGCCTTATGATGTATGCCTGAAGTCCCAGTTACTAGTGGAGGCCGAGGCGAAAGGATTTCTTGAGTCCAAGAAACTGAGATTGCTGTTAGCTATGATGTCATGGACTCTCCCCGGGGCGACAGTGAGACTCTGTCTCAAAAGAACAAAAAAAGAAAAGAAAAAGAAAAAAGAAAAAGAAAAAAAGAAAGAAAAAGAAAAAAGTTTGAAGAAGATGGAAAAGAGATAGCGGATGAGATTTATTGAGTAAATTATGTTATTTTGTAAGCTGTTAGGCAGGGATTTTGACCTAAGGATTTATTGTATAAACTCAGTAAATGTCACTCATCTAGTTCATAACTGCTAGATTTCATATTTGATGTGAATTGCCAGACTGTGTTTGGTTTTGAGCAAACATCGTCTTGTTGACAAGCGGCAGTGCTGCCTATGAATAGAAGACATCCCAGTGCTTTTAGCCTCTGTGTTTTGGTGTTGGAATCATCAAGGAAAACACAACGCAGTTAGCTAAGCACTGGATAGACTAAAGCTTTACTCACATAAAGAGACGAAGTGAGATCAGCTTTAGTGGTGGGCTCATCTGGGCTTCTTTCCCAGCAACAGCTGCGAGCACTTGGTGGGCACAAATGCCTCCTGCGTGGTGGTAGAAAGACACCATCCTCTCCCCACAGTAAATGGACAGAGCAGTGAAGTTGGCCGGTGTCCTACGATGCACATGTGTAATTAGCACAAAGGCGTTCACGTTGCGTCCAAAATGGGAAAAGGTATCTCCACACAAGGTAGCAAGTTCCGCACAGGCTATCGGAACATTTTATCTTTCAGTCAGGATGTGTTTCAGGCTTAATTCCCCTTTTTATGTGACCAAAAAGGGAGTCAAAACACTACGTGCATTTAACACTTCATTTAATCCTTAAAGGTAAATGTTATGAATGCAGCCTGTGTTTTTAAAAAACAGAAAATTAGAGTGCACACTTTAATAAAAACTTCTCACACAGTATGTGGAAAGAAGTCTGTAGTCACAGTACATGAAAAGATATAGAATACAATTTGAGTATATAGTCTATCTAAAAAGAATTAATGTAAAAAATGACAACTGATGGAAAAAATGGTGAATATAATGATAAAAACTATAGAGAATGTGACAAAATAAAATATATAGAATAATGGAATTGTAGAGATAGACGTTGTCTCACATTTATATATAAAATACTATGTAGCTCCCATTTTATAAATAAATAAATGGTTCCCAGTGAGTTTCCTTCAATAACATAGCTAGAATTACAAAGTATACTTTTTTTTTTTTTTTTTTTGAGACAGAGCCTCAAGCTGTCACCCTGGATAGAGTGCTGTGGCATCACAGCTCACAGCAAACTCCAATTCCTGGGCTCGAGTGAGTCTCCTGCCTCAGCCTCCCTAGTACCTGGGACTATAGGTGCCCTCCACAACGCCCGGCCATTTTTTGGTTCCAGCTGTCATTGTTTGTTTGGCAGGCCCGGGCTGAATTTGAACCCGCCTGCTCAGGTGCACATGGCTGGCGCCTTAGCCTGTTGAGCCACAGGCACCCCGAACCTACAAAGTATACTTTTTAACTAACAAATAATAATTGTATATAGTTATGCAGCCCAATATGTTTTGATGTGTATACATTATAGAAAGATGAAATCAAGCTAATTAGCATATGCTTCTCCTTACCTATCTCTTGATTTTTATTTTACAGGGCTTTTACTTCTAGACCCCAGGGTAAAGAGAAACTTTTCATGTCTACCTCACAGATTAGCATTGTTATAGATTTTGTAATTTCCATTAGCTCTCTTGGATAGAATATGGTAGAGAAAAAGAAAGCAGATCTCTGGGGAGGAGCTGCAGACAGTGGGGTAGATAAAAATAGGCTCCTGTTAAGTCCAACTATACTCTTTTATCTGATATCTTTGCCAAACCTACTTATCTTTTGTTTTTTTGAGCGTTAGCTGCCTGAGGCTTGAAAGTCACTTCTCTGAGGCTTCATATCCCTCAGCCTAGCAAGGAAAAAAAAAAAAAAAAAGGAAATCTTCCATTCCCTGCTTGCTGTTTGGCCTCAAAGTGTCATATGTTAAGTCACTTGTCATTGCTGCCAATCCACTCTTTTGTGTACGGTGTTACAACTCAACAAAAATAAGTGTTCATTTTCTATTTTTTGGCATGTGTTTGGAATTTATACTCAGTAGGTTAATTTAAAGTATGTGAATCACCTTAAAGACCTTGAAGTTGACATGTACACTGTAAAAATAGAAACTGCATAACGTTATAAGAAGATTGTTAAAGAATACCTTAGGTAGCTGGCATTCTTTGAAGGGTACATATCAATGACAAGGTTGGCCCAGAGAACATACCGGGGTCATGCTGAAGACCTACAACAAATTACACTGGATTATAATTCAAGCAGATATATTTCTTTAAGTAAAACAATATTATATTATTTTGCATCTAATAACAAAGGTTATCTTGCTGTGTTGAATGTTTTCTGCTGCTTTTCATTAGGTTTGTATACCATATTTCCACAAGTTGAACTCAGTTTAGTTAAGTTTCCTTATAACTGTTAGTACAATAGTTTATTCATCAAGGAATTAAAATATAATGACAAATTCTCTATTTTGCTTTTATTTAAAAATGAAGGAGATCGACATAGTGGCTACATAACTACATAGCATATTTTTTAATCTAAAATCCTGCTGATTATCAAGTTTCTATGGAGAAGATGTAGCTCTAATATATATCAAGGCATGTTGCATAGTTTATAAGTCTATCAGGAAAATCTGATATTTCTACTATTTATATATTCAACTAGAAACTTTTTTAGGGGTTTATAATTTTATATCTGATCACCAGTGAACATTATTAGTAAATTAAAATTAACTATGAATTTCCCAATAGACTTCAGTTTGACATTTAATATAGTACTGGCCTTTTAAATTCACTTCTAAAATAAATCACACCTAATAAAATAATCAAAACATGTAAAATACAGCAGTACACTAAATAGGAAAAAGCAATAGATTTTGCATTTTTCAGCCAGCATAAAGACCATTCAGCTTTTCTTATTTTAAAACTTTCCATTTTGGGGTATTTGATCATAAGAGGAACATTTTAGCTAACGCTATGCATATAGCTACCATCCTTTTATGTGAAATGGTCTTACATTCTGTCTTAATGGCCTTCCGCAGAGTTTATTTTTACTCTGAAGAAAGTGTATGGAAAATGAATATCATTATCTCTTTAGAAACAGAGAGACAGAACCATTCATGTTATACACATATGTCCTTTGGTTGCTCTGGCTTTAGATAATGTTTTCCTATATTTGCACAATATGGTGATTCTCACTTACGGTCTTCCTATGGCTGGAGGAAGAAGAGCATTACTAAGAGAGGGAGAGAATCCTGCCTAGAGAGTGTCACCAGCATCTTCCTTCTTACTCGCGCGCCGACTCTCAGTACTGGAGGGGATGGTGGAATATAAGCAGTGATGGGTTCATTATGTTAGGACTCATCTTTACCTTCAAATATCAGCGTGCATCTAATGTTCCTAAAAACTAAAACTATGGGCATAAAATTAATTTTTACCACGTTGTTTTCTTGTATGTAAATTAGTAAAGAAGGATGGGCATGGTGGCTAATGCCTCTAATCCCAGCACTCTGGGAGGCCAAAGTGGGAGGGTCCTTGAGCTCAGAGTTCAAATTCAGCCTGAGCAAGAGGGTGACCTCATTTTTACTATAAATTGGAAAACTAGCTGAGCATTTTTGGTGGGCACCTGTAATCCCAGCTACTTGGAAGGCTGAGGCAGGAGGATCTCTTAAGCCCAGGAGTTTCAGGTTGCTGTGCGCTATAGTGAACAACATGGCACTCTACTGACGGTGACAGTGTGAAACATTGTCTAAAAAATAATTAATTAATAAGGAATTATATATACTAATAATTAAAATAGGGCTTGATGGTTGATGATGCATCCTTTTTACTTTTGCAGTGCTAGAACCACCTTTACCAACTTGGACATATTTTTTAGTATATAAAGAGAGACAAACTGTCCTATGTCTGTTTGAATCAGTGCACAAATCATCCCACTTTCCTTTGCTCATTCCTGAAATGCAACATAAATATCCATACATATATACACCCACTCCCAGCAAAGCAGCCAAATGTACCCGGCAGCAGATGGGACACCAAGAGCCCATGTGTTCACATTCCTGCTATGCCAATAACTTGCTGGGTGATCTTGGGCAAGCTACATATCTTCAGCTAATTGCCTTCTCTCTAAAAGAACAGAGTCACAGGGCCTGAGTATTAGCTCTCTGAAGCCAAGTAATGAATTTTTACTGTCATCCTTCTTAATATGGAAAACATATTCAAATAATAAAGAGCTGGAATTGATCTTATTATTATTGCATAATCTCACTAGGTCTCCCCTGCTGTTCTGAAGTCTATACCCAAATGTTTTGCAATACCAATTAAAAAAAAAAAAGAGTTTTCTCCACTACCTCCACAGTAATAATTATTAAAAAGAAAGATGAGTTATCTAATACTGATACAGCAGCAAGAGCAAAAAAATCCCCAAAAGATTATTCTAACTTTGCCAGGGAAGATATATAAATAGACACTAAACACATGAAATAATTCTTAACATTATTAGTCACTAAGGGAATGGAAGTCAAAACTACAACAAGATCCCATTTTATAACCACTAGGACTGCTGAAATGAAGAAGACAAAAAGTAACAAGAATTGGTAAGAACGTGTGAAATTGGAGCCCTCATACTTCGCAGATGGGGTTGTAAAACTCTCTGGAAAACGGTATGAATGATGGTCAAATGTTAAACATAGCATTAGTAGAAATTTCACTACCAGTTATATAAGCAAGAGTATTGAAAACGTATGTCCACTCAAATACACACACACAAATGTTCACAGCAACATCATTTATAATAAGCACAAAATGGAAATAGCTCACCATCAATCAAGTAACACAGCAATAAACAAAATTTGATACATTCATATAATAGCATGTTATTGAGCCATAGAAATAAATGCATCAAGTACTAAAATTTGCTATGATATGGAGGAACCTTAAAAACACTATATTAAAGAAGTCAGTCACAAGATAACACATATTACATGATGCCCTTTGTACAAAATGTTCAGAATAGGCAAATCAAAGGACAAAGCGATTGGTCGTGAGCAGACCTGGCTCAGTGTTACCCAGAGTCACTTCTGTTGTCTATCTTCACAGACTTTCATAATTGAATTATAGGAAGGTATTGAAGGTAACCTGCTTTTTCTATAAAGAAGAGTCTGAGACAAAGTTTTTGTGCTGGGTGTTTGATAAAAATGAAACAAGAATATAGTGATAACTAATATAAAATTGTAAGATTGAATTGAGTGGGGAAACACTGTATACAACTCTGACCCAGCTCTGGTGAGAGCACACACCTGGCTCTTTGCTACATAAATATCCATGTAAAATGTAATTCAAAATTGCTCATGGAGGAAAGAGGATCATTTATCTGCCAGTATCCATTGTTCATTGACTGAAGGTTAACCTAGTGCATGCACCACCCTCTTACATGCTCAATTAATGCAAACAAAAGCAACTAGCAATTCTCACAGAATCCCACATTGAGGACTTAGAAGGCAAGAGATACAGGCTAAGGTTAGGTGCTCTCCCAATATACTTCCTGGTAATGTTATGGATCACTGGATAAAGACAAGATATCTTGAGAGAATCTGTATAAAGTAAAGGGATTCTATCCCTTTGTTCCCAAATGTGTCCAGTGGTGTGTTGAAGTTGTTTGTATCAGCTTTTGGGAGCTGACTATATGCCTCTCTTGCCAACTCTGAGTTTAGTAACGTGCTATTAGTACCTTGAAATTGGTCATGGTGGAGATACTTACACAATGAAAATGGGTAAATACTACAAATTAGCTTTTATTTGATAGCAGAACATTAACCATTTATCAGTATGTCTCCTAGTCATAATGTCTCTTGATTTTTGCTAACTATACTCTTGGGAATCAGTGTATTTACTGATGCCTAGAAATAAAAATAAACAACCTCTGTCATGTTTCTTTGTATTAATGGAACAAAAGTGTGAGGAATATGACAGGAAGGAGATTGCTGACGTATATGTAATGACAGCAGAGAATTGGATTCATTGTAAACGAATGCTTTTCTATATCTCAGTCACATTTTTGGTTATTGCTACTCTGAAGCTAAGATATAGAGGACACTAAATAAATTATATAACTAGAATACCAAATACATATAAACCACTGTGTTAGACCCTTTACATAAGCTTCTTTAGTTTGTTTGTGGGCTTTAGGATAACCCTCTGAGATAATTTTTGTTAGTTTCATTTTACCGACAAAGAAACTAGAAATCAGAGAGTTTTAGCAAGTTGTTCAAGGTAAACGTCAGTGGTTTTTCTACTACAACACAGAAGCTTCCTCTATGATATATTATTATCAAGTATAAGGTAGAATTATAGTAAATGAATTGCTTTTTTATCTTTTGATAGATGATTATATAGTTGTCTCTTTTTTTCTCTGTTATGCGATGAATCCCATTGAAAGTTCACTGGTATCAATTACACTGACATATATAAATTATATTTTGGCTCACAAAGTAAATTTTTAGGAAAGTCAAGTGGATACTTATCATTGTCCTCTTTCCTCATAGAGAACAACACATAATTTTGTGTTGCTCTTACTATATCATTGTCCAGGATATTCTATTTTTACAGGCAGAGCATTGATTACTGCCTGTTGCCCTTGGGCAGAAATGATATTGCATTAAAATCATATTAATATTCCTCAGTGCTCTTCAACTTTTCTGTTTTCAAGTTTGTTGAGCCAATTGTGTGTGTATGTGTGCATACATGTTTTTATTTCTTGCTCTATCCTAGCCATTTACTATTATCATTTCTTCACATTAATATTATGGAAAGCTCTGAACTATGATGCTAGTATCAGAGGTCAAGGACCAGGGTGCCTAAGGCAACTTGACTCTCTAAATGAGAGTAAATAGGTCTTACCAGTCTACTTTACCAGTAGAGATGTAAGATGAGCCATGTCATTTGTCTCAATCTTATAGATTTACCTTTAGTTTATGAAGTAAAAAAAGTAGGAATTTAATGAACAAAAATAATAGTATTCCAACAATATAATGGTCAACTAACCAATTAATTTAATCTAGGAAAAGACTGACATTGAATGAGAAAGGGGAGTAGAGGAAGTCAAAGGTTTTGTTTTTTGTCTTGATAGGGTAGACTGGAAATTTCAAAGATTACACTGTGGGGGGTTAATTTCGGACCAAATAATTATGTATAAAAGGCAATAGATTTTGTGGCAAAGTTTTCTGAGAGGAGCCTAGAGATCTTGATGTGGCAGGGATAATGCCAACGGCAAATCTTTTGCTGTGTAATTGGGAAAGGTAATTTTATTCCACTAAGGCTCATCTAAGAAGGAGAAAATATAGGCAGATTCTGTGAATCTCATTAGTACAATACTTTTTGCTACCTCTGCTTTTATATTTCCTAGCCATGAGACTTCAAAGTGAAAAAAAAACAACATATAAACAAAAAGGCAATGTGTCCTAGTGGGTACCCTGGGGCATATATGGAGTTTAAGGCCTTGATCAGCAGTAGAGTGGGGCTCGGCCTGCTTAACATCTTTTCTTTCTTCTGTATCTTCCTTGAACAGCATTTACAGCCAAGGAAGAGTGAAAGAGTGACCTCTTAAATTTTGTGGCCTTCCCAAGAACACCTGTAGTCATTCACCCATCCCATGTTTTCAAACTGGCTGTGACATTCAGCTGATTACCACTGTGGATTTCAGAAACTCACAGTCCTTGGGCAAATCAGCACCACAGCGGGATGTTTAAATAATATGGAACAGAGATTTTATACCATGAGATTTTTCCCATACCACTAAGCTAAGATGGAAAGGTAGATAAAAAATTATTGTAATTATTATAAACCCAAGGGCAAAGCGATCATTTAAAAATACCAGTCTTATAACACTTCGTCAGTTAAACTTTAAGATTGCACAGAGATTTAGTGAAGAATGAATGAGTTTAAAAAGCAGTTTTTCATTTCTTAGAACTGGAGCTCTGCTGTAAATGTTAGAAAAGCAAAGAAGCCATGTTGATTCAGCTAGAGACGAAAAGAGATTTGCTCAGAAAAAAGGGTGAAGTTCTTAAATAGAAATCTACAAAAAAGGAAGCAAGAAAGATAATGTGCCCATACATGAGTATTTTAAAAGCCAGAACTAGAAAAGTTAAAGCTTATTCCTTTTTTCTTTAGAATTCAAGGAGATCTCATACAGCAAGAGAGAGTCAAGATGTTAGCAAACTACAATAAAAATAAAACTTGGAGACCTTCCATAGGAAGGCTGGAAGGCATAAAACTATATAGAATTCTGTACTCTAGCAGTCCTTTTTGTTTATTGGAATGATTACATTCATTTATCAGGTAAGATTTGGACACATTTTAGAAAAAGTTTGAGAATATCCATATGAAGTTGAAGAACTTGTTCATTTGCTTGATTAAATGAAAATCTAAGTGGAGAAGCAGGTATTTCATGTCTTATAAGAGAAAACCAAACTGTACATATCACTTTTTGGAAGGTGATAAAATTAAGCAAAGCATGAAACAATAAATTATATCAGTCTTTTTAGAATTTTGAATGCGTACTTTCTTAATGGAATTATTCTATTTAGGAAGTCAAAGCTTGTTTTGAAAGAACATTTTTTTTTGTTTGTTTATTTTTACACTCATCGTTCAAGAATGTATCTCTCACTTCAAGAGATCCATTGACAGAATTAGGAAGAATACATCAGCAAAATGAACATCAGAACCCAAATCAAAGTGAAAATGAGTTGAAAGATGATTCCTTAGTAGCAAATAATGCTTTTCCTGCTTCAGGTAGAGAAGGAATGAAGCTTATGTTAAAAATAAATTACCTTTTTCTTTTTTGGCCGTGTTCTACTTGAAAGATGATGGAGATTAATAGAAAGTAATGAAACACACGAAGTATAAGTTCGCAGGTGTATAAACTTGCTACCAGTGCCATAGCAAAGCAAGAAAACTCAGAGGCTCAAACAACAGAAATGTATTGGCTCTCAATTTTGGAACCTAGAAGTCAAAAATGAAAGTGTCAGCAGTATTGGCTTCTTCTGCCAGTTGTGAGGTAGAATAGGTTCCATGACTTTCTTCAAGCTTCTGATAGCCTCCAGAGTTCCTTGACTAGTAGATGACATCCTCCATGGTCTATTCATTATCTTCCCTCCAGGTATCTCTATGTCACAGTGGAATTACTCTATTTAGAAAGTGAAAGCTTCTTTTGAAAGAAGTGAATTTTTTTTTTACACTCAGCCTTTGAAGTGGTTCATTTTCATGACCAACTTAAATTTGGTTTAATTCATCTTTTGAGCTGTTATTCTTAGAAAGAAAACTGCAGAAGTACCTTTTTATGAGGACCCAAGTCATTTTGAATTAGATTATATATTAATAGAATATATATATATATATATTCTAAGATATATATACACATATATAGAATAATAAGACACATATGACACTAAATAAAATTATATAGCTAGAATACCAAATACATACAAATCACTGTTAGATCCTTTACATAAGCTTATTTTTGTTGGTTTGTGGCCTTAGGGTAACCCTATGAGATGGATACATTTCGTTAGTATTTAAGGGTCACATTTTAGCTTGGTTATTTGCAAAGACCCTATTTTCAAATAAGCCCACCAATAAGAGAGTGGTAGTGGGGGTCAGGTCTTCATCATTTTTTTTTTTTTTTGCAGTTCTTGGCAGGGGCTGGGTTTGAACCCACCACCTCCAGTAATTCGGGCCAGTGCCCTACTCCTTTGAGCCACAGGTGCCGGCTAGGTCTTCATCGTCTTTACTTTCTTTCACAGGGAGGGATACAACTCAACCCACAGCAACAAGAACAAATGTTAACTAACACTGTTAGATAAACAAGGAAGAAAGTTGTAGATAGGAAAGTTTCTGATTCTTTTTAAATACCTCAGAATATGCAAATCCTATGAAGTTAAAATACTAAAGAAAGTGAAAAAGTCATATCTTGTATATCACAGAATAGTCTAGAGCTTCTCACCAGACCTTTGCATCCATAAGCTTTGAAGCTTAGCAGTTTTAATTAGGAATAGTGTTGAAGGTGATTAGCAGAGAAGTGCTAAGCAGGAAAATATGTAGGGAAGCAAGAATCATAGACTTGGAATTATCCTTTATGCATCTGCATCAAACTCATCAACATGGAGTCAAAATATGTTGTTTTCTATAAAATAAAAACTTCAGAGAAATCTGCGTAGGACAGGGCTTTCAGACTCTGAGAAATAGTAGGTCTCTTGACCATAGAATTTAATGCTTCAGATAATGGCATCTTGGTAACACAATTAATTAAACACAGTCTACTTCTCCACAGAATTTTCATTTTCTTTTCATCTGTGCAGTGCCTTGAGGTCAAGGTAAAAAAAAAACTTAGAAATATAAATTTTTAAATATATGAGGTGAAAATCATAGAAAAGAATGTAGGAACTCAAGGAAGCCCTGGAGATAAGAATTATTGTCCTCACGAAAATCTACAACTGTGCAAAACAAGAAACCATTTCAGTGTCAGAACATAAAGCCAAGAAGCAAGACTCTATCTAGCAAGAAACCACAACTAACGTTAGAATAGGTGATATTTTCCAAAATGGGCTGTAAATTTTGAACAGCTTGTACTTACTGTCATCTCATGAAAACTTAATTCTGAATGATAGTCTCATCTGTCTCAGGCTTTCCATCTCCATTTCTTCTGAACGATAGTGAATTATCACTTTTTGTTTGAAATGTTACCACAGGGATCACAGTGAGGTTAATGTTTGGAGTAATTAAACTATCCCTTTTGAATGGTGAAGTATGAAAGACCTGAACAACTTAAAGTTGGTTTAATGCATCTTTTGAGGTGTTATTCTTAGAAGAAAACTGCAGAAGAGAGTACTTGGAAATCTCACAGGCTTCAGAAAATTTTATTTAAGCTATTTACCTTTATAAGTATTAGATGGATTGGTCAGATATTGCTACAAAGGATAACCCAAAGCTCAGTGGCCTCCAGTAAGCGTTTATGTTTCTAGTTTAAGTGTCTGCATCTCAACTAGTAGGGTTCTGTTTCAATCAACAGATGAGCTGCACTTGGCTCTAGTCTTTGGTTTAGATTCATCTGTTCTACGTGTCTTCACAACCTTGCTCCAGCTGCTTTCTAGTCACCAACTAAATAAACCAAGTAAGGATGTTTGAGCTTCAGCTCTTAACGCTTCTCCTATATTTGTCTAGCTGACAAAAATAAAATTTTGCACTAAAGAGGTAAATGCAACATTTGTAAAGGATAATGAGTGGTGAAATTTTAGATCAAAAAATGCAAAAAGAATCAGAGAATATTACTATTTTAAAGAAAAGTTATAAAGTTGATCTGTTAGTATCCTAAGACATTCAGGGTTACAAGGACATTTAAAATTGTTCTACTTTGTTATTTATGGTAAATTGTAAACACTATCCCAATACAAATGTTATTAATTCAAATTATGGAATAAGTTGCTATAATTATCTTAGTTCTTCAAACCCAGGAAATAATCTCTGTTCTGTAATATGTGAATAGCCTTAAGGAGTACATTAGCTTCACATTCAATTGTAAGTCAGCTCTATATTACTAATTAAGTCACAAGGCTGATTTTGGTATCATGTAAACATTCTTTCACACTAACAAATTTATATAACATACTTGGACAAATATTACAACTTTAACTCACTATGATTATTAAGTTCAAAAAAAGGTTAAATTTAAATAAGAACTCAATATTTTCTTTTCTTTAACTATTTCTATAAATTGTGAATATTTCAACAAAAATGACTCAATAAAACAAATTTATTTTTAGTTTTAAGATTTATCTCCTGCACAAAATATTTACAGCAATTAATAAGAGGGCATACAACGAGTTAGAGAAAAATGTATTAACTTAAAAAACTTAGAAATAAAAGAAGTGGGTTATTTGACACACCCATCACGTAGTTATGGGGATTTAGACGTTTTTGTTTGTTAACAAATTGGGATATAAGGTTTGAGCTTAGCACTCTGAAACCTGGCTACATTCTTTGATCATACAATCTCCCTAGCAGGTAGGTGTGGCCAAGTGACCCAGTATCACCACAGAGAAGGGAGTGTTGAAAGAAATTGGCTCCTGTTTCAGGACATCTTAAAAGATGAGAGTGCCTTCTATCCTCTTTGTCATGCTGTCTTAAGTACAACAAGTCCTTCTGAAAATAATTTGGCCTTTAGACAACACACACATACATGACACCATGAAGAATGATGGAGCCTGAGTCTCAGATGTGCCTTAAAAGGCTTCAAAACAATAGCTGCATAATTATTGATTTCTTTTACAATCTGTAGCTTATCTAAGGCTCTATTTTGAAGCCTGTGTGATTTGTAGTAACCAGAATACTAAGATAAAGAGACAGAGAAAACTAGAAATGCAAATAATATCCAGAACTCGGGGTTAATAAAAATCAGTATTATCAAGAAAACAGAGGGCTTTTCAGACAGTAAGGAAACATTGTATTCCCTCCAAAAGGAAGAAAAATGTGGAGCAAGAAAAAGCAGAAATAAAGGTCATTGGAGGAGAATCATCACTGCATTGAATGTTTCTTTGGGAAATGACACAAAAGAATGGAAATGAAAGGGTCAAGGAAGGGGTACAGTGTAGGAACACAACAGAGGATGACGAAATGGAAGCAGTGTGGCTGAAATTCCTCCTGTTATGACCCACCCTATTAACCTTGCCAGACTCACATCTTTGTTCCCTAAAAATACATTTAAAAATTTTTCTCTATGAAAAGCTTTTCTATATAAAAACTAAAAATATACACATATGCATCAAGCTCCAACAACCTACCATTCTTTTCATTACCAATTAAACTTATTACCTATAAAACACATTGCAACTGAAAGTTCACATCCATGTCATAATTTGTTTATTTCAATAGAATCTTTTAATTTCACTATATGAAGATAAAAACATATACTCTGTGTAGTTTAAAGGTTATGTAATGTGCAGTCAAATTGTCTTATTTTGGAATTACAGATCAGCCATTTCCAGGTCTGTTGTCATAGGCAAATCCTCGAAATGGTTTATGTGCAAAAATACTAAGTTAGTAATAATGAACTTCAAGAATTGTGTGAAAGTCAACTAAGTGTATTTCTGTGAGTATGTAGAAGCTTGTATGTAATATAATAGCTCCTTGCTTCCTAGAGTCTCTGGAAAACCAACATAAGAATGACTTACAGTACTGATTAGAGAGTTAAGGTTCAACAAAAGAAATACAAGAAATAGAAATTTTTTAAAGACACTGCAACTAATTTTTTAACTGATTATATTGAATGGAACAAAATAGGTATACAGCTGACATTAGAAACAAGTGTTTATATTTTGATGGATATATGCATAGATGCATAGGTTAGCTATAGCAGTCAATTTAGACAAAGACATAGATGTAGATAGTAGGTCTACTACTATTAAACATAGTAGCATAATTTTGATTTAAACTTTAATTTTGTTCATACATTTTTATGTTGATCTAAATTATATTCTTGGCCAAGTGTGATGACTCACATCATAATCCTAGCACTCTGGGAGGCCAAGGTGGCAAGATTGCTTGATCTCAGGAGCTGGAGACCAGCTTGAGCAAGAGCAAGACCCTGTCTCTATTAAAAATAGGAAAACCGAGGCAAGAGGATCACTTGAGCCCAAGAGTTTGAGGTTGCTGTGAGCTATGATGATGCTATGACACTCTCCCCAGGGCAACAGAGTAAGTAAGACTCTGTCATAAATAAATAAATAAATTCATTTCCAATAACTATTAAAGAATATTAGTCATGCAAACATTAAACAGCAACAATGCAATTAAATGACCCAGCCTATACACCATTATCCACAATCAGAATACTGTACAACAGAGAAAGAAGATGAAAGAAAATGAAAAATCATATTGACAATTCTGTTATACATTTTTCTTTTCTTTCTTTTTTTTTTTTTTTTTGTAGAGACAAAGTCTCACTTTATTGCCCTCAGTATCGTGCTGTGGCCTCACAACTCACAGCAACATCCAGCTCTTGGGCTTAGATGATTTTCTTGCCTTAGTCTCTCGAATAGCTGGGACTACAAGTGCCCACCACAATGCCCGGCTACTTTTTTTTTTTTCTTTTTCTCTGTTGAAGTTTGACTGGGGCTGGGTTTGCCACCCTGAGTATATGGGGGCTGGCTCCCTACTCACTGAGCCACAGGCACCACCCATATTATTTCTTTTCTTAAATGCTTGTCATGGTAAATTAAGTTAAAAATAAGAATATGTGGATAGTTTCCACAGACATACAATGTCAAATTTTGTACACATAATAAAAATATTTAGAAATACAATTATAACATTAAAAATTTATAAATGTACTCAAAAAGTCAGAAATTAAATTTTAACTAATGTTATGATAACTGATTATCTACCTTATAATTATTTTACGGCTGTAAAATAAAAAAAGTAATGGTAATAATGAAAAAAATATATATTTTGAGACAGACTCTCACTATATTGCCCTCAGTAGACTGGTATGGCATCATAGCTCACAGCAACCTCCAACTCCTGGGCTCAAGCGATTCTCTTGCCTTAGTCTCCCAAGTAGTTGGGACTACAGGTGTCTGCCACAACACCCAGCCATTTTTTGGTTGTAGTTGTCATTGTTGTTTGGCAGGCCCAGGCTGGATGCAAACCCTCCAGCTCCAGTGTATGTGGCTGGCACCCTAGCTGCTGAGGTATAGGTGCCGTACCTAAAAATATTTTAAAATACAGTTATGCAAGTTAAAAAATAGTACTTTTTTTGCATTACCTATAAAGAAGAACAGAACTAGGAAAGTTTTCACACAAAAATAAATTGCTCAAATAGGAAGAACAGTGAAAGAGAAACAAAAAGAAATTTAGAAAATAGTAAAGAGAAAGAGGAGTTGCAACATATTCCTTGGTCAAACTAACTCTTCTATTTTCTTTTACTTCACAAATATAATTTTATTTAGTTAAGGAATTCATTGGCTTTGTCTTTATATGTAATTATATGTAATTATAATTACAGGTCTTTTTTGTTCTGTAGTGTTCTTAATGATGAGTAAAGATTTCCATTTTCTATTGAGTTAAGATTCTCCTACACTAGAACCCCAATAACTGCTTAGCTGCTATCTTCTTTTAAAAATCGTGCATTGAATATTTTGTACTATGCTGTGCATAATTATATAGTTTAAAAATAGTTTTAATGTACCTGTATATATATTTTGACATGTAATAAATTTTTTAAAAGTGGGTACCATAGTCAAATTAGACCCCTGATTCTGATGCTGAACCAGAGCTAGAACCAGAGCTAGAAGAAAAAATGAATTCCTTAAAAGTCTGGCTACTAGTAGGTAGGAAAGCAGGACTAGTAGGTAGGAAAGCAGGACTAAAGCCCATCCACTTCTCTTAGCCAATTTCTCTCTGCATTGAAACTTGGCATCTTTTATTAGTGTCACATCTAGAGCCTGCAAAGCCACACGATCTTAAGGGGAAAAAAAAAATTTGGTAATGCTAGTGGAGCACATGCTGAAAAAACTGGTTTTAGAAATAATACAATTATATCATTTACAAGGCTGAATTTATAGTTGAATTTTGAATCAACTTGCTATAAACTAAGAAAATGAATAATTATTAAAATTTTCCCAACCTACAAAATTGAAGGGAATTTAAAAATGAAATATATTTCCTTCTCTCTTGATACACATTTGATATCTTGTTCTTAGAAATCTACTCAGTTATCAAATAGGGGTAATACACAAATGTGTGTACACACACACAGTCTATCAAGGAGATTTTTTTTCCCCCTGAACAAAGTCATATACCCTACGTTTATATCTAGAAAGTAGGTTCTACATCCCATAAAAAATCTATTTTGATTTTCATCTGATATGTGACATAAGGAAAGAAATGTGTTCTATGTTATTTAATCTTTTTGTACTTCTATAACTAATTACATTATCCCCTTTCTGCCATGGATTTTAACACTAAGGTTATAATTACAATTAATGAGTGATTTATTGCATTATTGATGGAACTTTTAATCTAGCTGAACTTCAGTCATCTCCCAGATTTGTCGTTTCCAGAGAACAAAAATTATAGAACCTGCTAAAACCGGCCAAAAAGGAAAGGTACAGGGGCCTTGTGAAAAACAGAATTTATTTCAACAAAGTATAAAAGTAAGTTGCACACACACATTCAAGCACACAACAGTTTACAAATCATAAGATTCTGAAACTGACATTCATATGCTTCAAACTGTGCTGACCTTTAAATCATAAACAACATGACTGGCAGAGATAACATCAAGACTATTTTTCTCTCTCTCTCTTTGAGAGATGGATAAGTTTAATTACTTTATGCTGCAATTCCACATAGTATACATATGTCTAAACTTCATATAGTTCCCCATACATGTATACAACCAAGAATTACCAATCAAAAATATTATACACATTGCTGGGGTCACAGGGAGAAGCTGAGGTCTCTCCATATGGCCACCCAGCCTGGAAGGAGTTGGCTTCCTGAGATGTTCCCTGGGGAAACGTGTCTCCTCCTAGATCTCCCCATAGCTGTTGGTCTTGTGAGTGGAGTGGAGGCCATGGCAACTTGCTGGAGTTCTGTGATGGGGCCGGTCCTCATGTTCAGGCTGGGTAGAGGACTGGCACCATTGGTTTTCTGGTCTTCTGTCCGGACTCCTGGTCCTTCTCTGGCTGCAGAAGGGCAACTATGATGAGATGCTAGTGGAAAAGGCCATCTGGCTGAGGATCCCCCTTTTGAGGGGACAGAGAAAGGGGATTGAAATTCAGGGGATAGGGAAGGACTGGTGGAACCCCGAGATGTCAGGGGCTTCACATGGATGACACATGAATGGAACCCACCTCTCCTGGTGTTCCCTCCCTCACCATTAGGGAGGTCTCATTATATTGTTTTGTTAATAAGGAGTCTTGGATGGGCTCTACATGGAAGCCCATGGCCACCATAGGCTGGGAGTGCTAGTGTTGTGGGAGCAGATCTGTGTATGGCCCTCGAGTCTCCTGGGTATTATTTGATCCACAGGATCCTCATCATTTGTAGTATGGTGGGCCTCTCCCAGGGGCTGAGAGTAAGAAATCTGTATGACTCTTCCTTATTCATGAAAAAAGAGAAATGGAAATTTATACTTGCCAACAACTCGTTTCCGAGGTCCCCAAAGCTCTGATGAATGGCAGGGCCCCAGCCCCGTGCTGTAAAGAACAATGCCAAGGTTCTGCGATTCCACCTCAGGGCCATAGTACTCATGGCCCAAGAGGATTTCTGGGGCGTAATGGGGAGAAGGGGTGTTCCACGAAGGTGCTCAGGTTATGGCCTTTGGAAAATGTGGTGCCAAAGCCAAAGTTGGCTATTTTTACATTATAGTTGGCATCAAGAACGATGTCTGGGACTTCAGATCCTGGAGGATGGTCTTTTCGCTGGCAGTACTACAAGGCACATACTATTTGCCAGAACTTGCCTAAGGCCTCCTCCTTCATGCAGTCATGGTGGAATATTTGGTAAATGCTTTTCTGTCACTGGCATGTTCAGCAACTGAGCACAGAGTGTCCACAATGTCAAGGAACTTGCTAAAGTTCAGATGATTCAAGGCCTTCATGACTTCGACCTATCTGTATAGACTCTGGAGGGCGAGGAGCTCTGTGGAACTTTTCTGACAGACCACACACGGAGTAGGGTGCGGTCCCCGGAGACTTTTTGTGGCCGTCTGGGGCCCAGTGAGACTATCCCAGGCCACCTTTGCCTTGTTGAGCTACCAGGAATGACCCTCTTGAGAAGTCTGTAATTTCTAGTCAGGATTTCCTCGTCACAAAGGTAGACACTGGGCCCCGCCTCAGTCATCTCCTCATTACACTAACTACAAAACCTTACCCCGAACACAAACTAAGAACACTACCTATACAAACCACGCTAACTAGCGACACTAACACAGCTGGAGTTGCTCCGGCCTCTGTGGGTGACCTTATGGCTACTTAAGTTCCAGTGACAGTATGCCCAGCCAACTAGCCCTTGGCTGCACTGGGTGCTGGGTGACATCACCAGGAGTCACCTTTCCCAATCTCTGGCTCTAATACCGACCGTCCCTCCGCTTGGAGACATCGTCCGTCCGGTGGGCTTTCCTTCAAGAAGACAAGACCGCACCAACAGTCTCAACCTCCAACGGAAATAAACCCCCGCTCCCCGCCAGGTTCTAATCCGAAGGCTTGACTCTGTGCACCTGATTGGTCACATGCCCAGACCTGAGCCTGTCACCGAGGCCAGGGAGGATAGGCTCTGCCGATTGGCCAGGTGGAGGTCATGTGACCCTGGTCTCTGCCTGAACTTGGCAGTTGATTCTCTGTTGCCAGGTAGGAGCTGGCGCGAAGTCTAAGACAGCAAGGTCAGGGCCGAGCCTCTGCATTCTCCATGTGCCACACTGAATGGCCATGCTCATATCCTCCACGCCCACTGGTTTTTGTGTACACAGAATCCACAACAGCGTTTATCTCTTCCCCTGGCTTCCTTCACCTGCTCTGTTTCACCCACACCAAAAAGGAACAGGGCGTCCTGTCTAACGATGGAGGCGGGATTCCCTCCCCACTTCAAGACCTGCCCCTCCTTGTCCTCAGACAATCACCGAACGTTCACTGAGAAGCTTCTCTGTGCCAGATCCTGCCCAGGTGCTGGCCCAGGGATAGGCAGGGCTAAGGCGTTCAGTCCTCCAGAAGTTGACCAATACTTGATAGAGGTGAATGCGGTCTCCACAGTTGGCTCCACAGTTGGCTCCAGTTGGCTTGAGCCTCACAGGTGTCGGGTTTGCATAGCGAACAGTTGGGTAGGGTTAAGTGAAGTCCAGGCTATGATGTTCTAGGCTATAAGAGCATCCCAGCTTGGCCCCTGTGTCCTGCAATCCTAGCAACTTGGAAGGCTGGTCTGGACAACATAGGAAAACAATTTCTCTCCTCACATTCAACAGTTCCTTGCAGTGTCAGAAAAACACAAGGGGTTCTGAGCTGATTAAGGGGGACTGCTGGATGGTCAGAAGGGTACTGCTTTCAACCCTGCTTAAAGCACCAGAAATATTGATCACATGCCAGGCACTGTTCTCATTCACGTACATGTGCCCATTCATATCATCTTCACTTTGTCCTGCAGTGAGGTGCTGTCGCCACTTCTTTGAACTATTCCACAATCTGGAGTTATACTGTGTTTTATTGCAGAAGACACACAGTCCATTGGAGCAAATCACCCAGCGCAGAGATGTGGGAAGAGCGAGTTTCCAGACTGCCGGCGCCTGCTCCTCTCACTCTCCATCCTGCTCCATGCTCCATTTTTATGTTCCCGGAGGGACCAAGGCCGTGGTTTTATCTGTGCAGCTTGTCCTCACACTGACACACCCCTACACAAGTCACAACACTCTCTAAGTATCAAAAAAACTAGTACTTAAGTAGTAAAGCCCAGTGGCTACTAGGGGTTCCAATAAAGCTTATGAAATATTCAGAATCATTTTTTTTGAAACCCGAGAAATTACAACTTAACAGGCATTGAAAGATAATAGGACAGTTAATTTTATTCTGGAAATGCTAAACAGAGGTATTGAAGCAGATGGTTCAGTGAGATTGAGAAGTATTTTTGAATCATCTCTAAAATGCCTACAGACAGTTTATTTTTTGAATTGTAGCATTGCATATTTCATTCTACAATAGAATGATAAGAACTCTGCTGCTCTTACATCCTTTGCATTGTTCTTTTCTTATTCTCAAAATCAAGGTGTAGAAAGAAATGTAATTTCCAGTTTAAGGATTTGTGTCCATTACCTTCTTCTGTGGATCTATTTAAACGGTTTTACAATATAAAAGCAAATGTTATGTGCAAATTTGGGGCAATGGCAAGAATTAGGGAAAATGATGTCTCAAAATTATACATAAAATCCTAATTATATTTACTATGTAACATTAAAGAAACAAACTAGGTATAAATACTCTGAAAACCTCTGTATCCACTTTCTAACCTTAAAACTAAATGTTAGAAGTAGAGTTAGAATTCTCTACTTTTCAAGAAGCAACTAGTCTCTGCCTGTGGTTTGTCAGTATCCTGTATGCTTATCAATGTCATACGTATCTATGCTCAGGCAATGTATATAGTCTTTTTATATTTGGCATAATTATAAAATGGCATCCTACAACACATTCCATTTTTAGAGGAAGCTTGCAGAATATTTTAATGATGTACAAATTGCATTATAGAATGATGCAATGAAGACTAAATTAAACTATATGCAGAAAAACTACTGTCAGCTGTAATTTTCCTGTAAGGGAAATTTCAACACATTTCTTCTCAATACAGAAGGCTGAGCTTTGATGGGTGGGACAAGGCCATATCCATTTTAGAACTATATACACATTAATCACTATTTAATTTGCAAATTTTAAAAGAGTTTTTGTACCAGGGATTCAATGGATTCTAGTATCAGAAGCAAATAAATATTTTACCATATATATAAAGAGCCAGTAAGGGCTGGATCAAATAATCTAGAAAAGAAATATATCATTCAGCCCTATAATCAAACTAATATACATAGAGCAAGAACTAAACATATATTTCAGAATAATATCAATATTTTTTAACATTAGAACTTTTATAAAAGAAAGAGGCATATATTTTTTTACTACCAGTCGAACCGTACAAGTGTTACTGGTAGTACTCAAAACAAAGAAATACCAATTTCTAAGTTCTAGGAGTATATTGTGAGAAAAGATGAATAATAATCAATAACAAACTTCTCTTCTTTTTTATTTTTATTTTTATTTTTTTATTGAATCATAGCTGTATACATTAGTTCAACCATGGGGTACAGTGTGGGGGTTTCACATGCAATATGAGATATTTTTCTTCTTATCATGTTACAAATTCATCAAGTAAAACCCTCCAGGTGGCATATGCAGTGGCCAATCTGTGAATATTTTTATATACTTTATGGCTATCAAGATGAGAAAAGATAAATGATTTTACATTGTAATACAAATATACACACATGTACAAGTATATGCACTCACACATGTGTGTCTATATGTGAGAAAGAGAAAGAGAGTGTTTGTAGTAGCCAAATAGGCAAATAGGTGCACAAATAAATCTGCATGTATATTTGGATTAGCATACATTTTATTAATTTTTACTAAGTAATAATCAACATAACAATTGCTTTCTCATAGGACATTAGATTTTTTTTTCTTGAGTTTTAATGGGACAAAAGATTTACATTTAAATAAATAAAATAAAATAAAATAATTAAATGTAAAGGGAGAAAACACCCTTACCGTCCTAAAAATAAATAAGACCACAGTATTGCTTTGAGTAGAATTCTGTATTTTATCTTTAATTAATATAAATTTTACCATTGCGAATAATATTTTATACATGACAATTTGCATAAATTGTGTCTCTGTATGTCCCATGTTCCTAAAAAGAGTTTTAAAAATAAATTCATCTAATAATAGAAACCATTAGCTTCTGAAACTTTAATCTTTTTATTACTGATCTAAGGGCAAATCTCAAAATTCTTTTAAAATTATGCTCTAAATGTTTTTACAAGATCTCCCTCTTCTGGCCACAGTAGTTATTTCATTCCTTTTTATCTACAGTAGTCTTAAAATCTGCTGCAAAGTTAGGGCAAAGCTAATTTGTACTAATCTGGCATCGAAGAGATAAATAGACAGGCATTCTTTAAAAATGAAAAACAGGAAGCTCTTTTTAATATCTCTGATACACATACTGTTCTATTAAAGTCTGTTTATCTAATTTCATTTAAGTTTTCTGCCTCACTGATAGTCTGAGGATTCATATGCCAAGCTTGGTAATAAGTTAATAAATGAATTGAATGCTTGAGGTGTTCCAGATGGACTAAAATTGCAAATGCTGTCATTCACAAAAGAGAGTGAACTCACACAGCTGGAATGCCAGCTTCCACCAGCAAACTTACCTGTGCTGTTTAAGAAGCAATGGAGGGGAGAGGCAATCTCCATAAATGCCCTTTCAGAACTTAAATTTCCTCCTCAAATGTTCAAACCTGATTGAAAACAATAAAGCGTAGCTAAGAAATATTCACAAATAAAGGACAATAACTATCATACAACTTGCACAATAATATAACATACTAAAAACAGTTTTAAACTATGTGCAGGTGGCCCTATCACATATTTATTAGTCTATTTTGATCATTAGATTTAATTTTATAGAATTTCAGAGAAACACACATGGAAAGTTTTGTGTCAACTATTTTTCTTAAAAAGCATATTGTTTTGATGAGCTAAAATCCCCATTAGTCATTAGTGATAAGCTTCTCCCTTTCTTCAAGAAAAACCAACAAAGTAATGACAATCTAAAACAAATATATAGTACAACATAATCAGTGCTCTCAGGAAATGTATGGTTCAGTCTAACCTTGGGTTACATTAACAAAGTCTCAGCAAATTTGGATTCACTTGAAATTACACTCAATTTGATATTACACATAATTTCAGTTTTCAGGTGGCGAGGTTTATAGTTTTCATCAAATGCTCAAAGATGTCATTAAGCCCTAAATTTAAGAACAACTGAGTAAAAGAAGCCAATAATTATGAATTACGTAACGTTGGATATTTTAAATTACCAGTGTGACAAGACTATAATGGTAACAAAATATACGTAGGAGAAAACGTCCTCAAAAAATGGCAACATATGCTCTGAATTTTGAATCTCAAGAAGTTTGTCAGAAAATAAAGAAAGAGAAGAGGCTTCAGAATATCTCCAGAATAGACATAAAAGCAATGTTGTGGGATAGAACCTAAGATAATCATTGAAGAAAATGTCCTTTGCTGTGACCAAACTAAAAATTCACAGCGAGGAGTTTAGGTTACTACCCTCATTACTGTCTTTGCTAAATCTAGAAAAGTACTTAGTACATAGTACTGAGGTCCATAGGTATTTTTTTATTCAAAAAAATGTGAATACGTTTACATGATAGGATAAGGAAAAATTCACTAAGAATTTTGGCCTCTGTGCACTGATGTTCATTAATTAATATAAAATCATTGGAGATTTCTTGGACTTTTTATTTCATTGTTATTATTGTGATTGTAATGGGAGTATATAAGATTTGTGCTTTATATTGAGGACAAGGTTAATTATGGAGGTAGATACCGGATTCCAGGAAAGTAAGAATAGGTCATCGGTTAAAACATCAGTAGGGTCGAGGCAACAACAGAAGGAAAATAGGAAAACACATTCTTTAAGTAATCTAAAAAAAATTAGAATTTTAGATAAAAGGTGAAATTGAAAAGAAAGGATGAAAAAAGGAGTAGTTAAGAATAAGTCACAGATTTTTTGGCTCATACGTCTGTGTAGATACTATTATATACAATTACAAAAATAAAATCCAAATTTTAAAAATGAAGCCTGTTTGCATGACAAAAGGTAATCCACGTGTGATGTCATGGACATGTAGGAGGCCTGACCATTAGATTTGGGAACTCACCCTAGAAAAAGTACTTTGAAGGATGGACTAAGCTCTGGCATCAAAGGTAACCGTAGTGATATTCAGCAATGAGATACATAGTTCTTTTTCTAGAAGGAGTCAGTGAACTTAATTGTCTGACCTCATAAGTGAGGAAGAAGAAAGACTGCTAAAATTTAACAAAAAGGTTGAGAATTTTTTAGTAAATAGATTGATTTTGGAGAATGCACATGATATAGCTATGATCTTAAAAATGCTAGATGACTAACATGGCATTAAATGTTGGTTGATGGATACAACCAAGATTTCTAGTACCAGCTATTATTACCTGAGTTAAAATTAGAGTTTTACCCTCATGTTATATGTATGAGAATAGATGGTAGGTGGGATCACATAGAGTTTACATTATTCTCTGTCATCTGATCTTTTATAAAAATGTCTTCCCTTAGAATATCTCTACACAGCAGTGCCCGCAGCTCAGTGGGTAGGGTGCTGGCCACAGATACTGAGGTTGGCAGGTTCAAACCTGGGCTGGGCCAGCTAAGGCAACAATTACAACTGCAACAAAAAAAAATAGTCAGGCGTTGTGACAGGCACCTGTAGTGCCAGCTACTTGGGAAGGCTAAGGCAAGAGAATCACTTAAGCCCAAAAGTTTGAGGTTGCTGTGAGCTGGGACACCGCAGCACTCTACCAAGGCTGACAAAGTAAGACTCTGTGTCAATGAAAAAAAAATATAATATCTCTACTCAATTATGAAAAGTCTGGAATTTCACCAATAAAAAATGCTTATTTTCCAAAATCCTTTATAAAAATTCAGATCACAATGGGTCACATAGCAAATGCAATTGTTTATTTGGAATGTACAGTATTTTACCTTTTTTTTTTTTTTTTGAGACAGAGTCATAAGGTGTCACCCTCAGTAGAGTCCTGTGGCATCACAACTCACAGCAACCTCAAACTCTTGGGCTTAAGCGATTCTCTTGCCTCATCCTCCCAAGTAGCTGGGACTACAGACATCCTCCACAATACCCGGCTATTTTTTGGTTGTAGTTGTCATTGTTTGGCAGCTCAGGCTGGATTGAACCCACCAGCTACGATGTATGTGACTGGTGCCCTAGCTGCTTGAGCTATAAGCGCTGAGCCTATTTTTACATTTTTGCCATATAATAAATGCATCATTTTGGTGATTCAGTACTAAACATTCCTCATTGACATTTTTAGAGTTAATGAGAAAATTTAAAGACATAGAACATCTAGTAACCAATATACATCTAGTGTGGTGTACAATCTAGTGTGGTGTACATCTAGACAACTCTCCAAACTTTAAGAAGATATTGACATATCTCAATTTCATATATAAAGGCACATTTAATCAGTTATAAATAGTTTGTTTTAAGAAAAAATTGAGGATCATCTAAATTATTAATTTACTGAAAAAAACGTTATAGAACTTGTTATACTCACCTCACTTGAAAACATAATATAAATAATAGATCATAATTGAATCTATTTTTGTTTCACTGTGAATATAAACTTAAAGTGAGCATTTAGCTTTCTATAGAGTAACCAATATTTACAACTCATTCTGACATAGCCAAATCAACAACAACTTGGATAATTAGAATTTTGAAGTCACACTAACAATTTATTTTTCTGCAATCGATCAAATTAACTACACCACATTTCAAAGAGCCAAAAATAACTGAAATTTAGTTCTTTTCATTATGTAGCTTCCACACAAAATTGATCATTCTGTTCAGGCAGCTGGACAAGGGAAGGGTGACTGAGTAGAGCAGAACTGCATTAATCCCAATAATAACTATTTAGAATTCTCAAGCAGGGATAAATTGTGGGAGAAACGAAGAGAAGTATATTTCTGAAAGAAACATGATTTCAATCTACTCTAAAATACAGGCATATGCAGAGTGTGATATGGTAAGACATATTGAACTTCCATTCCTCAGTGACTTACTAAGCCAGTTGATCATGTATACCAAATATAGCACATTTCTTCAACACCTTTACCAAGTATTAACATCTTCTCTGCCCTGCCACCTGTGCTATACCAGGCAAAACCTACTCCTTAAAAACAACCTTCCTCTTTGGCATAAATGGGAAGTTTTAGATGCTCATTTTTTCTTCTCTTTTGATCTTCTTCTCTGTAACTATTGCTCATCCGCTTATCACCTGACCCCCCTGTTTGCAATTCCACACTCCTGCACTTGCAGCAATGACAGCTACAGTGTGATTGAATCGTAGCCTTAGGGAGTGAGAGGATTCAAATGGTTCTATTCTAAGGATGCATTATCAACATCTAAGCACCTCTTACCCATAACTTTGAATCATGGAATGTAACGTTCAACAAAGGAGACTCCAGGAAGTTTTGTTTACAGGATGATAAAAGGGCTTGGGAGCTAATCTTGAAGATCTAAAACAAGTTTTCCTCATATAGCCATTTTAATGTAAGATATTGATAGACAATTTAACTAGATCAAGTCACAAGCACTCTAGATAAAGAAAGCTTACTTACAGAGAGAATATTGATCATGTAAAATACATCTGAGAGTGATTGCATTAGTACTGATACTAACTTTTAAATTATCGCCAAATATTTTAAATACCAAACCAAACACAAAGCTCAATAAAACAACCATGAAAAGTAGAAACTCCAAATTATGTAAATTATTTTAGTGTACCTATTCAGATAAGAAACTGATCTTATGTTTTTGCAAAAATTATATTTTGCCTATTTCTGCCTATGGTAAATTACCTATATTTAATGACCAAGGAAGTTTTATGTATGATTGTATCTGGTATATTCAAATATATAGTATGTCCAAAAACATATCAGTTAAGATTGACCAATTTATATGATTTTTGGCCAAAACATAAATATCTCCATAGTTAATAGGAATCTAGAAAAAAATTCAGAATACAGGTTAACATGATTTTTTTAAATAATTTTATTGAATCATACTTATGTACATTGGCACAATCATAGGGCACGATTCATATACATTCAGAAATATTTTGATCGTACTGTTACAGATAGCCTTCATGGCATTTTCTTGATCACTATATAAAGACATTGATACTCTACCTTTAATAAGTTTCCCCAGTACCCTGCTAAGATGCACCGTAGGTGTG